>VXBT01002910.1:422855-546740 GCA_013400235.1 Oriolus oriolus
AAAGAAAAAAAAAAAAAAAAAAAGAAAAGCCAAGTATTTAATCCCTTCATCCTCTCCTTGCTGCCATCTGGCAGAAGGTTTCTTTAACTTCTCTGCTCAGACCCCCCAGTCTGGTGGTGATATCCGCTGTGCCACACCTGGTCGGCTCCATCCTCAAGGTGGCTGCATTTCACAGCTGAGTATTTGTCCTTACTCTGGGTACACAATCCCTATTATCTTCAAGGAGAGTGTCTGTTTTGGATGTGCCCCTTCAGCCAGAACAAAGCTCAGAAAAACCATGAGAAGTCAGAATTTAGGCTCTGAGGTCCTGAGTCAGGCTGCCTAGCCAAGGCATCAGGTTGGAAATGTCAGGACTACTGTGAAAATGTCAGGATTACTGCGCTGCCTGTTCCAGCAAAAGAGGAAAACAGGGCATCTCTGGAGGGCAATTTTGATCTTAAATGGACTGCATCTCATTCTTAGGGACTTTAGGCCTCCTAAAGCCTACAATGCCCCAAAGCCTAGTTTAGGTACCTTCATAAAATTCTTGAAGTTAGGTTATATGTGCTCCTAGATGTATATGTTAATATAGTGCTGCTGTTAAGAATGAGCTCAAGATACAAAGTAAGATGAATATTTAATTACTGTATATGAGCACTTCTGGAGAAATGCAGAATGTACTGTGTGAATAACAATAGTATTAACAACCATCTTTTCAACTTATTTCAGATGTTTCCCTGCAATGCATCAAAGCTCTTCTCCCCAAATATACATTTTACAATTACTTTAATGCAAGAGATGTTAAAAAACAAGGCCTTTCAAAATCACCTGCTGTGCGAAGTGATTTTTCAATTTTATATTAATATAGCCTCTTTGGAAAGGTTTTGATTCTGGCAGAACAGGAAGGTTTGGGCTTTTAATTTTAAAACAAAAATGCTTCAGATGGTGGGACCTTATGGTATCTAGCCACCTTTGGATTTCAAGCAAATATTTAGGGAAAAATTCTGACAGAGTAAGCCAAAGAGTAATCAGATGGTAAAGTACTTCCAGATGATGGAATTTCAGTATTTGTCTTCCGAGTACTCTGCAAAATCTCTGTCTCCCTGCTGCAATAAACAGCCAATATCTGGCAATCTATTTTGGAAGAGGATGGCATTTAATTCCAGTTCCTTCAGTGGGAGCTAGTTCCTTATTCAGATTAATGTTAGTTCTTTTGCAACTGTCTAATAATAATTTCCAAAAAGAGTTTTTCAAAGCCCTGTCAGAGACTTGGAGTGAGAAAAAGTTGCAGTGGACTTGAGAAGGAGCCTAGAATGGAATTATTCTGGGAGGTTTTTTTCTCATGTCAGTGCAAACACAGATTATTTCCTAGGATTTTTGGAAGCGCTTCACCTGACGTGAGCCTTTTCTCTAAAGATCTCTAGATTTAGCACATCCTCATGCTTACAGAAATTTCATGGGACTTTTTTTTGGGTGATTTGAAATCAACATATAGTGGCATCCGGCTCAGCTAATTTTAACCATCTGAAATGTTAATGCATAATATGAGTATTATTTCTCTGGTCCATGATGTCTTTGAGTGGTGAGTTTATCCTGTCCTAATGTAAGTGTCTAAAAAAACTGAAATTAATTCCTCCTGGAGGTTCACCCTTCTACCCTCTTATTGCACACTGGGCCCACTTTAGATTAGATGCTGAATAGAAAAGGGCTCAAATCAGAGGAAACAGATGTGTTCCTATCATGACTCTCTGCATGAGCACCCACAGATTGCTCCATCATGGACCCTCAGTGGCAGGGTCCTAGCCTGATTTTGAAAACCAGACCAGGTCCCATCCACTGCAGAAAAGATCCTGACGTTGTGGACAAAAAGAGGACAAGAAATGACCTGACTCCACAATTCTTTTCACAAACATCACCAGCCTTTTGCTAGACACTTGGTCTGCAATCATGCTCAAGTTGGACAAGAAATAGTAGGAATGATCAAGCTGAATATTAAAGGACTATCCTGTTCAACTAAGTTTTAGGACTGTCTGCTACCATAATTTTTCACTGGCACAACCAGAATACAATTAAGAAATGACAAAATTCAAGAGGGACAAAATGGAGCCAATTTGTGGCATTAGGGGTATGAGGATTTTCAAATTTGAAGTGCTGTGGAGCAATCAAACAATGCACGACATGGCAAAAGGACTTCTAGAAATCATCCAAATCCAAATCAAATCACCCATCAAAAATCCACAGTCAGCACAAAACTCCAGAAGAGGACTCGTTTCATTCTAGAAAGATAACAAAATGGCCAAAGAAAAGAAACATTCCATCAAGGCTTCCGTGACAATTTAACACATCCTCTGCAGCCTCCAAAGCACTGTTCAAGCTCTACACGGGGAGCTGTGTGTGTCCTGCTGAGCTTGATCTGCAAGAAGGTGAAGGAGGAAGGAGAACATCGAGTACTGAAACGCCCGTACTTGCAAAGCAGTGTCAGAGTCAGAAGTAAAAGTAAGTGCCCTTTCTCTGGGGGCTGCAAAACTCCAGCTTCAACATCAACTTTCTGTTTGACCTTGGTCATGTCATTTCAGTGCTGCACCTTCACTTTGAGATTTGCAGAACTCAGCTAAAAGGAATCAGTTCCAAGAGAGGACCCTACTTTGCCCTTTGGACACCAGAATGCAAACAAAGCTCTTCAGAAAATGGTATTATTTTCTGCTCAGCTTTCTAACTGCTCTGGATCTGTCTGTGTAAATTCTGTGACTCAGCTGCTGCTGACATGTCCTCCTTGCTTAATATTATCTGTGAGCTTCACTCCTGTGCAATTCAATTCCGTTTCCCGATAATTAATAGAGATGTTAGATGAGACCAGACCTAACACAAATTCTCCAGATACCCTGCAAGATACCTTCCATAAACTTGTTACATTATCATTTATCATGATTCCTCGTTTACAATCTTTCAGCCAGTTTCCAACCCACATGACTGATTTCCCATCCAAGCCAATCTGAATTAATTTCTCTATTAGGGTTTCCTCATAATCCTGCAGAGGCCAGGGAATGGGTTAGACTGACCTTATAAACCTTTTATGTCTTTGACCTCTTGATGTTACATGGAAGAGGCTCATAAGACTCCAACAGCTCTTTGAATTTCTCCAGCAGCACCACAGCCCTATTTTATGATGGGAAAAATCAATGTAAAGGAGAGGTCACAGGAGAATATGAATTCTTGAATGCATAGCCCTGCACCAAAACCACCATCCCACACCCCAAACTGCTCCTTCACCAAACAACCTCCGAAATGTTGTCCTTTGTGTCCACTGTATCCTCATTGAAGAGGCTGTGGGAAAAGCCAATTCAAATGGTTTAGGTGTGAACCTGAGCTTTTTGAACTTCATCCTGTGCTGTTCCCTGTCCTGGTTACATTTTTTTAGCTCCTCTAAAGGAAATGAAAGCACATCCCATTCTGCCATGTTTTTCTTTGTTATTTTTGCCACTTCAGAATGTGATTGGGTTTTCTACAACGAAAGTATCAGAATAGTTCCTAAAGGAGCTTTGTTCAGATCTGTTAAGTAGTGACAAATGACCTGTTTTAAATTGCCTTTTGAGGTGAATATTGTGATGAAAAGACCATGGATCATACGCAATTACAGCATTTGGCATTTATATAAGACAAATTTCCCTTCAAGGATGTCCTCTTTCTCCCACTTCCAAAATCTGATACTTGAGGCAAGAAGATGGTAAAAGTTGTAAGGATACAAGCTTTATTCTTTTAGGAGTAAAAAAAAATTTAAAAAGCCACCCTTTTTTAAAAAACTGAATTCCCCAAACCAAAACATCAAATGCTATATGAGAGCAGGGGAGCTCTTAAGCTTGTCAAGCTTGTGAAATTTATTTTAGGGTATATACCTAAAGCCTTATGCTTGTGCTAATCTTGAAGCCTGGGGAAAGAAAGGAGTGGAGGGACATTTTTAAGTCTTCAGAAATGGTCACATTTCTCTGCTGGTGTCCCAAATTTCTATGCAATTTACAATGACAAATCTGTTGTGCACCAACTGGGTGACTGGTGTTTTCTACATGCAGTTGGGAAATCAGTTATGGACAGGAAAATTAGGGTTAGTTAACAAAGAAACACCACTGTTAAAATATTTATTACCACACATTCCAGCCACTCCTGAAGAGAAGTGGGTTTATCATCTGGATGCAAAAGTCTACAAGGTGAAATGTATTTTGGGGGATGTTTTGTTCTTATCTGTGAATAAACCTCACTCAAGGAGTCAAGAACATGAACAAACTGAAGTGTGGATTTTAGGGGAAAAATGCACATGAATATTTCCATGTTGCATCTACTCGGCACCGAGTTTGTTAATGTATTAAAATCTTCACTAAGAAATCATCCTGGAAAATGGTTAGGAAAAAGGTGATTTATATTTAAGTCACAGATTCTGTCAAAGAGATAGAATTGCATAGTGAAATACTGCTAACAACATCTTTCTTCTTAATGAACTGCACAAGTTTTTACAAACTAAACTGGCTTGGAAAACTGGAAGCCAGGATCACTTGTCCCATCAATACAGTGCCTTGGTCTCCAGTGTAAAACTGCATTAGCAAGAGGCAGAGCATGCTCCTGGGGGGTAAATTCGTGTGCAGGGAGACTGAGCTGTGTCCTCAGCCAGCTGGGTGACCTTATTTTCCTGCAATTTTCCTTCCCTAAAGTTTGAACATGGGAAAACACTTCCTCTTAAAGTGACTTTGTTTTTTTCCTCCTTTGTTATCTAGTCTAAAGTACAACACGAGAGAAAAATATTTTTGGAATCATTTTGAAAGAGTACCTAGAAAAAACCATTTTAATACAAAAAAAAAAAAAAAAAAGGGGAACATTTTGTTAGGGGCATGTCAAAATGAAACTGTGGGAGCCTGCCTTTCTCTTTCCGTCCTCCAAAATGAAATTAGGGGCAGGGTAGACATTGTTTCAAAAATGCCTTTGGTTTCAAAAGTACTGTAACTTCAGACAAAAAAAGATTCAGCTGAAGATTTTGGGGCCAGCCAGGTCATGCATGATTTAGTGCAGGTAATGCAGCATTTAGAACAGAAGCAGCAAAACCCTCCATGGCCACTGCTGAATCGTAGCACCCTTTAGGAAGCTGTTGACACATGCAAAAATGCAGCATGCATGTGGTAAGAATAACACCTGCCCATCAGACTGACAACACTCGTGTCACACTGGTGCAAACAATTACACAAGGTGTAAGGAAAGCAAGACCCTGTCTTACACGAGGGCAGATTTTCTGCCTTGTTTCGGCCCCAAACTTGGGCACGAGGTTTGGGTGCCCCCTGAACGTGCCCTGTAGGTGATGTTTATCCTTACATATTGTGAGAAGATACATGTCAGGCATTTGGGCTTTCCTGTGGAAGAATTTAATGGGGCCTCCCAGGTCTCCCTCCATTAGCACAAGGAAATGACTGTGGCAGACTGGAGATGGATCTTCAAGACCTCTCGCATACCCTTGCTTACCATTGCACTGAGTCTCAGTGGTGTGTGTTGCCTTTAAAGGTGTGGGGCAGGAAGGCAGGACTGCCCTTCACCTTCTGGCCCTCAGCACAGACAAGCAGGGTTTTAGGGCTTGTGTAATTTTTAAAGAATTGTTCTACAAGACACCAAAATATTTGCCATCATATGTACTCAGGAAACATGGCACACATGTAGTGCCAACTAGTTTTTTTAGCTATAGACCATTATCAGACCAAAACTTTCTGCAAATGAGCCAGCTAGTGACATGCCAGTCTCACAACCCATGATCACCCAGCAGTCCACTGGCCGTGATGCCAGTTTGCTAGCAAGGATGGACTGGGGGAGGGTGTGTTTGGTGGCAAAACATAAAACCAGGGAGAAAAGCTGATCTGGCCACACAGCTGTGAGTGCTGTCTGGTGTCTCGCAGAGCTGCTGCTGGGCATGCAGAAATGCTGTTGTGTAGAAGTTGCCTACCAATGTGTGAGTGGTGCTACGGAGAAGAAACAAACTTCAGCAAAATTTCATACCAGAGCTGCCACCAAAAAAAATGGTTGCCAGTTTGCCCTTGAACTGATACCACAGCAAATCTTTTTAGCTGGAAATCTTCCCGCTGCCACCAGCTGAGCCTTGCTAGTGTCATCAAGGATCTCCAGCAATTCACCTTAAGCTCCTGCTCCCAAGTTGCCTGACCAGTGTAAAAGTGAGGCTAATTCACACCCAGCGAGCGCAGGGCTAGGGCAGTGACATGTGCCACTGCATGTGATCGTCTCTGCAATGCTCGGGAGCTCGGTCACTGCTCTCTCGCTTTGTAGGATGCTTCACAGCCTCACTTCCAAGAATTTCCTTTCCTGCCTGTTCTCCACATGAGCACCTTGCACCTTGGTAGGTAGGAAAACACAGAACAGCACAAACACAGTGAGAAAAAGAGGTATAACAGACTTTATAACTTGCTCCTTTGGCCTCTTGTTGTCTTCCCCTCTCCTTTCCATCACACACAGCATCTGCTTTCCTACGTTGTTGAGGACTTTCATTTGTATTTAAAGCTGTTTTACAGCCCAAGTCCCAGCCACGTCTCACTGCAGTTTGAAGGGGCAGTGGATGTGGGGCACGCATACATTAGAAGCTTTCAATACAAATGCGAGATCACGGTTTCCCCAACTCAATTCACTTCTCTTGGAAAACCAGTCAGCAGCTTTTTTTGACAGTGACTTCTGTAATAACGACTGCACAGAGTGCATAGAGGTCTTTTATCTCAATGTCTGAAGAGGTTTAATATGGGTTTTGCTCTTAGATTGCTATTTTCTAAATGCCTAGCCCAGCCTTATACACATAATTGTTTGCCAACTAAGATATGTGTGTAATATGCAGACCCACATGTGCATAAAGGATGCTAAATAATTTAGGAACTTCTTTTTGGCCATATTTATCAGTCTAATTCTGTCCTTACAAAGTTGCTATCACTTCTACCACAGAATGTGTATAAGGATCTCCTATCCTCTCCTGTCCTCTCCTGTCCTCTCCTCTCCTGTCCTCTCCTGTGCTCTCCTGTCCTGTCCTCTCCTGTCCTCTCCTGTCCTGTCCTCTCCTGTCCTCTCCTGTCCTCTCCCATCCTGTCCTCTCCCATCCTGTCCTCTCCCATCCTGTCCTGTCCTGTCCTGTCCTGTCCTGTCCTGTCCTGTCCTGTCCTGTCCTCTCCTCTCCTCTCCTCTCCTCTCCTCTCCTCATAAAAATATCTTTCTCTGGGGATATTTCACATGTTCTAATCAATTTTATTCCTCTGCCTTGCTAAGTGGTATCTGAATTTGTTTTAATTCTTGTTACAGATACCAAGAATACCCATCTGTTGTAAATCTGAAGAGGGAAGTTCAGAGCCCTCCAGGAGCTCACACAGCCAATACCATACAGGGCTACAAAGACATTTTTGGAAAACATAGAGATGGCTGTTGTAAGATACCATGTCAGTGTAGAAACATTGGCAGGCATTAACCAAATATTTAGTAAAGGAAGTAAATGTTTTTTTATGGCCACAGAGGACTATCATTTTTACGAAGACGGCAAGGTTCTACTGAGCTTTCTCCCTTTGGCAAGCAGATGACATCCATCCCAGATCCACAGGGATGAGCCATTGTTACTAGCAGAAGTGGTTTGTAATTGCATCTTGCTCTTTCTTCCTAAACAACCTTCCAATTGCTTCTTTATTATTATTCACATCAAGGCCTGGCACTGCACAAAAGGCCATGTCCCCCTGCAAGTGCTGACAAAACTAAAAAGTGGAATAGCTGGGAGGGAAAGGCACAAAGCAGATGACCAAGGTCATCCAAAAGGTCAGTGGAGAATATTTTCTTTGCAGTCCTCTATATGGCCACTGCTCTCAACTGCTGGATGGGAAGGAATAAACCCCACACCCAAGGAACTTGCTGTCTACATCCCTGATCAGCTGAAGGTGGAATTTCCCTCAGAGACTGACAAAGAAAGTTAAGTTCCAAACTGAAGAATATCAATGCAAAAAGACCACTCAAACACTTGTTCTTGCTTTGATAGGTCTCTGCTGCCTTTCTGCTGTTTGTTTATGTTGGAATAGCTCATCATGGTACAGGTTAACCCAGTTTCATGTCCCCAGTGCAGTCAGGGCTCATAGTCTGGCCTTGCTTTTACAGAAGAGAGTTATCTTAACCCTTGGTCTATCAGAGCCAAGGAAGAGACCTTTCCTAATGTAACAAGCAAAGGAGGTAGTGGAGAATTCTCCTAAAAATGCAAGGAAACACTTAATTTCTTGTCCATGCTGAGCAGACAGGCTGCCTGATCACATCCTCAAGAGCTGATATCTGCAGAGACATCTCCCAGCAAGGGCACAGCTCCACCAGCCCATCCAGGTGAGGAGGGTGAGGAGCCCTCCCCAGTGCTGTACAGAAACACAGCTGGAAGAGTAAAAGTGTCTTTTTTCCTCCCAGATCAGTTTCCCAGTCTGTGAGCCAGAAGATGCTACTAGCCTTCAAACATTTTCCACTTGCTTTCATGCTACTCAGCAGCTATTCTGAGCTCAGCCTGCCCCATCCTGTCTTCACCTGAGAGGCTGAGATGAAAACTATCTGCAGCCTCCAGCCTCCCTCTTCTGATCTTCTCCCTTCACATGTTTTATTATTTTGCTTTGACTTGGTAGCTTTTTCCAGCCACAGAGCACAAGATCCTGAGCCACATGCTTGGATTGGGAAGGGTGGTATCTCAAATGGGTGCAGAACCACACTGCCTCCAAGGAAGCATCTGCTCGTTGGAGTTAGGGCAATCTTACACTCTAACTGATTTTACTGAAGGAATAATCAGGGTGTGGATATCATTGGTGCATAGATGCCTACTCTGATGTAGGTGGGCTCTGGTTTCATGTCTTTCCTGTCCCATGGAGGTGGCCTGTGCCTCAGGGACATCTAAGGAGGGATTAATCTTAGAGCAGTCAGAAAGGCTCCACAAACGCAAATGGAGCAAGACTCATTTAAAAGTACAGCTGTTAATGTGAGCAAAATTGAGAATCTGGCCAGTAGCAAAACTGCAATTAGAGGTTTCAAGATATTAAGTGAATGAAAGTAACGTTTCTGCTTAAGCAAGAGCAGATTCAATATCCAGCGGATGTGTTTATCACAAATGTTGTAATAGAGATTTCTGGTTTATTGTCTGCTATTTCACCTAGTGTTCATAAATGACTGATACTTAATTAATTGATGGCAGTATTACAGAAACCAATCTGCTGACAAAGGTTCCTTTAAACCAGCAGTTGTCGTATTTATTTTGATCTCAGACAGGCAAGTCCTCAGTTATTATCTTCTCTCAGACAAACTAGCAAATAAACATGAAAAGAAACAAAGAAACAGTAAAGATGAAATACCTGAAAAAAATGTTTTTATGCTTTTTTTTCCCTTCCAGATAAGGACTGTCTTCAGAAATAATTTTCATTATTTTTGTTTGGGTTTTTGGGGTTTTTTTCTGCAATAGGACAGCAAATTTTCTGTGGTTATAGGCGAATCAGGGTCAAAAAGCAATCTCTTCCTTCACATTTCATGGTACACAAGAAGTAATCCTCGTGTAATCGATAATTCTGTTTATACCAACAAATAAACGGTGCCTCAGACCACATTCTGGCCCTGGAGGCAGGGGCACAATGCGCTCCCTTCCAAGAACACTATGCACTGTTATCGGCAGGATGGATTAAGGTTACCAACCCAGACTGGACTCTTTCCCACGCTGTCTCCTAAGTCCTGCCCAGTCACTGTTCTGGAAGTCTCAGCTGACAAAAACAATGTTGATATATGCCAAAACTTGAGATTTAACAGTTTGATGGCTGATGGTGAGTGCTCAGCGTAGATTTGCCCAGTCTACGCAAGTTAGGGCACAGTCCAGACCCCAAGCACAGGAACATCATTTTTACATCCTGAACTGAGGAAAGCATGAGCAATGTTTCTCCAGGTAGTATCTCAAAAGTCTTCATCAAGACTTCATACATCCAGCTTTGTTTTCCTGCTCTGCCACGGTCGATCCGCGTGACCTTGGGCAAGTCACTCTCTGGCTGGGCTGCAGACTGCAGTGAACAGGCTACTGTGTCCCCAAAGCAATGAGAGCTGGCATTTTCCTATAGCCTGGTTCACCTGAACTAGCCTACAATGACCCCTGAGTTGCCAGAGTGGATTTTAAACTCATCTCAGGCATTGGAAACCACCCTGCAGTCTGTGCTCTGAATGGGAGTGCTGTGTCTCTGCTTCTCTGGTGAGTGGACACCAGCTTCCTGACTTACAGAGGGATAGTGAAACTAGAAGTATTTAGGGCTATAAGTTCTTCCAACACTACAGCAAGTAACAGTTAAACAATTATCCTCCACATCCAGATTTCCTCAGGAAAAGCCAAGCAGTTTCATCAGATTTTGCAGCCTAATAACAGCTGCTTCAAAACCGGAGCAGTTTACTGAAACCTGCTTGAGTGGTTCCCACAAAGTTCCTGTGGGAAACCTGTCAAGATCTCACCCCCTGTCAGCCTTCAGCCAGCCTCACCTGAGAGGTTTGAACCCATTTGGCCTCCATCAGGAGATGAGAAGAGAGACAAAGTGAAAGCTACTCACAAGGCTTGAGGGAAATGAAAAACTACAAGATGTTTTTGCAACTCCCAGATGGAGCAGGAGTGGAGCAGCTCAACACTGCCTTTGTGGTTCCCAGACCAGCACAGTTTGGCACTTCACCCATGCCAGCTGCAAACTAAACACATCTGGGGCACCTTCATGGTTTGTAAATCCCCATACTATTCTTAGAAGAATTTTGTTCAGCCTGAGGCTGTTATTAAAAGAACAAGACAGAGCAAAACCTACCAGAATTAACCAAGCAATGTGCGTGAACTTCGGGAAAATGAGGCAACCTAGAAATCCTGGTGGGTCCTAAGGGTGCAAGAAAGTTTAGCTGAGAAGAATCCCAAGGGCATGGACCAGTGAATGCAATGAACACTGGCCCACACTGAATAAGAGCAGGCAGATTTGGCCCTCTTGTTTGCAGTCCCATGAGGTTTAGCAACAACTTTTCCTTAGTGTCACAACTCAAGTATGAAGTAAAAAAACCCCACAGATACAGCCACTGAGGTTGTTTCCCTTCGCTGAACATCTAGAAACTCATCCACCCAAGTGGGTGCAGCATCCAAGATGTTTCTGATTAAACACAATGAGACACCTCAACACAAGAAATATAGGCCTGAGTTTCTACAGCCTTTGCTCAGAGGTGCAAAGAGAGGGAGGTCAGTAAACAGTGTGGGAGCCTAGATTAAACCAAGATTTTGCCTGTGGTTTGAAGGAGATCACACGATGTTGCCCACAACTTCCTAACCCTTGGTAGATGTGACAACAGAGATGACAGAGATGAATTAATTTATACAAAACAGTAATTTAATCCCAGCAGTTGGAGCCAAAGAGACCAGAGAAGGTGAGTCTCTGCAAACACACCATCACTGAAGACCAGCCTGGGTTCAGGACTGACCACAGCTTCATAACAGAGTCCTTTCCATATAAGAAGAAGAAAAATTGAGGCAAAGTGTGTTCCTCTTTCTCAGTAAAAGTGGAAACTCTCCCTATCCACAGAAATGGGTTATAATTGCTGGCTTTTCTCTGAAGTGCAGTCACAGACTTTGGCAGCTTTACCTTCTTTCACTGGGAAGGGGGCAGAAAGCTGCCTGCTCTGTCCAGCTTTAAACTGAGATACTAAAGGGCATTTGTTCCCTCACCCAGAAGATGATACACAACAACTCCTTAGGGGGTTACAGGTGCTGGGCAGTGTTCAAAGTTAGGCATCTGTGCTTTGGGAAAACGTTTCTCTCTGTGTGAATTATCTGGCAACCCAATAAGTAACTAATACAGACCACATTATCTTTTCCTTTGCTTTTATCTTTTAAAAAGGAGGAGCTGTAGGCAATCTTCTAATCAAACAAACACGTTGCAAGTGACTGCATCCTAGTTTTGACAAGCTCAGTTAGGGTTTCTCTACAGAAGAAAATTAACCTGGACTGAGAGAGCAGGGTGACTATTTCTGTATAAAGCTGGTTTATAACAGTGTTAGTCTAGATTATCAGTGTTCTCCACTGAACTACCTTAATTTTAAAAACAAGCAAAATGTAAAGGATACAACTTTAATTCTGCAATAGCGGGATTGTCTTTGCAGCAAACTAGAAGATAAAATTTGTTCAGGTATATTTAATCCAGAATAACTTGCTTTTCTGAGCACTCTTTGCACTCAGGACTTTCCAGCAGTTGCAAGGACACCTTTTCATTTCCACACACTCAACCCAGGCAGCCCCAACTCTGTACAAAGCAATTACTGTAACATCTACAGCCACGGGACCAAATCCAGGCTGTTCCACCTGGCACTTTTACTGAAGGAAAAAGACCAATAAAATCAATCTATGTCTCTGCTTCAGATTTTGGAACAGGGACTGACTCAACGGGATTTTTTTCTGGTAAGTGTACAGTAAGAAAGAAATTCAGGATTTTAGCGCTGGTACTTGCAAGAGCACCTCCCTTACCCCTGAGGAACTCTTTGAAAAAGGGGGAGAGGTAACCCCAGAGATCTCTGGTTTACAAGAAGGAGCATGTCCTCTTCCCTATGACCTGAGCCATGAGTAAATAGTGTCCTAGGGAGTTTGTTACACTCTGTTAAATTAATCCTGCCTCTGGTGCAATGCCCAGGGGAGCTTGCAGATATACTGTAATCCACAGAAACTTCTTTCATGAGCCACCTGCAAACTTTGTGCTTTATTTACTCACAGCAGGTTAGTCCTGGTGAGCAGAATTGCTCCAGATGGGAGGGAAAGCAGATGGGTGCTTGTGTGCCAGGGAAATAGTTCTGAGCTAATTTGTGCCAAATTGTTTATTCTTTTAACTGGGGGACTGAAACTCCTTTCACCTTTTACCTTGTTTCAACTTTGCTGGAAGCCTCTAGCTGGTGGGATCCATCCCAAAACTCCAGCCCATCCATCAGTGACAGAGTTAATAATTTTCACACTGAGAGAAAAAAAGAATCCCACTTCCCTTCACCTTCTTTGCATGCACTTAAAGAAGGCAGGACACTTGAAATTGCTTCTGGCCCAAACCTCCTGCTGCTCTACAGCACTGGCAGGGGCAGGGAGAGACAGGACCTCACTGTGCCTTTGAGGAAAGCTTTTTCTGGCCACATTAAAGACAAATTATTCCACCACAGCAGTGAGGCTGGAAAAGGTGATAGTGCAAACCAGCTCTCAACCCCCCACCGACCTCCTGTCCCTTTCCCCCCATGTACTGAACCTTAAAGGCATTGCAAGGTTTCCCGGTGCTCAGGCTCTTCGCTCCCTTCTTCTCCTGCTCCAGCAGCGTCCAGTCCCCCACCCTCCCTCCTCACCCAGAACAAAAGCAAGGCACCGGATTCAGCTGCTTCATGAGGAAAGCCCAGATCACACACATTTCGATAGAGAGAGATAGATATGAATATATTTCTCTTTGCTGTTTAGGACAAGAAATGAAGTGCTGCCTCTTTAATTGGCAAAAGCATGCAGTAAGAGCATACCTTTAATTTAGTGTTGGGATAGCTCACTTGCACCCTGGCTGTTGTCTTATTGGAGAGGGCAGCCTGCCTCAGATCCTCTAGCACTGAAATAATATCATCCAGCACGCATTTCTTATCCTGATTTCTCAACACACACAGATGGGAAAAAGTATAATTATAGCCTTTGTAGTTCACCTTCATTTCCAGCACGGCTCGGTGGATCTGCAGGATCACATCAGCCTGATGCAAAATATTGCCTCCGGGTTTGGAGAGGAGAATCACCCTGCCATACCTCCCCGGGGTGTGCAAGTCCGAATACAGCTGGCTTTTGGATTGATCGAGGGAGAAAAGGCTGCTGGCTAAGCTCCTCTCGATCTTGGCCAGGCTGTGGCTGGGGGCTACCAGGCTCTCCAGGTCAGTGTCAGGCTGGAAGCGGTTGAGCAGGCTGAAGCCGAAGATGATGGTCAGGACTGCGGGCACAGTGAGGAAAAACACCGGATGCCTGCTCACGAATAAGCCCAGCTTGTAGAAAAACGACTGGAGCCCTCTGTGTATCACCTGCCGCAGCATCCTCCACCAGATCCAGCCTGCAGATGCTCCTGGCCGTCTTAGAAAGCACATGTGACATGTGTAGCTCCTTACCCCTTCCTGCCAGTTTCCCTTTCTCTCTCCCTCTCTCTCTACTACTCCTTTAAAAGACTGCAGCAAGTTGCAGCAAGACAGCCAAATATTGATCAATGGGGTGTGTGTGTGCGTGCGGGTGTGTGTGTGTGCCGGAGATGGAAAGGACCGGGCAGGGGAGGGAGAAGCGGGGGGTCCTTGCCTTTTTTTCCCTCTCTCTCTCCTTTTTTTTCCCCCGCTCTCCTCCCTCCCCTCAAGCCGGGCAGCATTGCCTCCCCCTTCCCCTCCCTCCCCTCCCGCCCGGTGCCCCCCTTTCTCCGGCGAGGCTCGGGCGCTGCACCGGGAGCGCTGCCGGCTCCGCAGTGCCCGCTCCGCTCCGCACCTCGCGCAGCCCCGCGCAGCTCCGCGCCCGGCCCCGCTGCTCCGGGAGGTGCGGGCAGCGCTGCCACTTTCCCCCCTCCGCCCCTTCACACACACACACACACACACACGGAATTCGCCGGGGCCGGAGGATGATGCTGCATTTTAACGTCCCCCGACCCCTCCGTGCCCCTCCCTCGCTCCCCCTCCCCATCCCCGCCGGTTGCCGGAGGAGGGAGAGCTCGGCCGGAGACTTGGCGATCCGCTTTCCCACAGCAGCAGCAGCAGCCACCGCGCTCCACTCTCGTCCCCCGGCTGCAGCATCCCCACGCCGCACTCCTCTCTCCATCCCCGGGTCCCGCGGCTGCTACATCTCCTCGCCGCGCTTCGCTCTCATCCCGCTGTCCCACCGCATCCCCCCCGCCGCGCTCCGCTATCGCTGCGCGGTCCCACCGCATCCCCCCCGCACTCAGCTCTGCCCCATCCGCGCTGTGGCTCTCGGGGGGCGGGGGGACACGCGACACACGGCACACACCGCTCCAGGCAAAACTCCCAGCCCAAATTTTCCCTTTCCCCCATTTGATGTCCGGGGCCATCCAGGCGGGGCTGCCCCGTGCTGCTATGAGGAGGAGGGTGACCCCGGGAAATGCTGGACACAAGGTGAGGAAGGGGAGAGGAGCTGCTCCTTTCTGCTGCCCCACACCCTGGCACGTTTCCCTCGGCAGCTGCTCTCTCAGCAGTGACCCAGGAGAGGTAGGACACATCTCTTGACACCCTCCAGCTGAAAAAGAGATTTTCCAAGCAAAGACACCAGCAGACCATTACATAAGAGGAGGAAAATTCTGCAGCTCCTTCGGACCAAAGGAGAGCAGCAGAGAAATGCATTTGCAGCAGGCAGGCTGCCCACCAACTCTCCAGACAGCAAGGTCTGCTCCTCTGGGAGCCTAAGCCAAGACTGCCTGGGGACAGCAGGTCCAGCCCCAGCAGAGCTGACAGCTCCTTGCAGGAAAGGCAGGAGGAAAGGCAGGTTGGCTTTGCAGGAGCTTTATACTTAACTTGTAATTCTGAATGCCAGAAATGTAATTAAAAGGCAAAACCCAAAAAATGCAGATCTCTGCTTGGTGTCTCCCCCTTCACCAGATTTCTGTTATGTTTTAGTGAGTTTTGTCAAGCAGAAATTTATTATGAGATGGGACCAAGGACACTTCAAAGTCTGAGAGAACAAGGTTCTTCCATAATAAACCCCTAGAGAAACGGGAGGGTGAGTGGAAACTGGGGAGCTCAAAAGTGTTAGTTAGCATCCTCTGTCTGATTTAGGACTAGACAAACAGCAGGCTGCGCTCAGCTTGAAGTATTTATCAGTGTTTTGGAGAAGAAACAGCATAGTCAGCAGTCCTTTTCATGCTGACACCCCTTCTACACATGCTGCTACTGCTACTGATGATTGGACTTGATGATCTTTGAGGTCTTTTCCAACCTTAATCATCCTCTGACTCTATGACTCTGTGGATGAACAGGACTGGCAGAGAAGGAGCCCATCTGTGACAGCTTTGGAGGGCCTGCGTTAGGGTGCAGAGACAGTGATTCAGACTGGGAGCCTGAAGTCCTTCAGAACTGTGGAAACAACTGCCTTGGTAAAACTGGCTTCGTTTTTAGGTATTTGATTGGGTGCTGCAAGCACATCGTGGCTTTCAAATTCAGGCTGTTTTTATTTAGTGGCCTAGATATTGTTGATCTGCAAACGTGGACTGGAGTTCTTACAGGCAACAAGAAGGAGAGGTCCAAGGTGGGAAGTTCTGTAGAAAAGACCCTGTCAGCCATCTATTTGCTCATCATAAGGTACTGCCTTCCTCAATAACCCCAGGAAATGCTAAGCTCCATTGGTATATATTACAGCTCTTTGTCTATTTTATGATGTACTTATGCCAATGGTTGAGTGCTCCCAGTGAATAAAGTCGAAATGCAAAGGCTCTATCAAGCCTTTGTACTTACACACAGAAGTGAGACCTTGAGTGGGTACCCAGAGCCTGATTCCTAATTTCTACACGTTCAGGCTTGTAACAGCCCTTGACAGAGTATGTGACCAAGTCTAAGCTGTGGGTGGCAGAGATACCCGAGCACTGCGGGCCTGGAGCCTTTGGATCCCTGGCACTTACTGCTCCTGTGACTGAGACAGCACTGGGAGCTGGTCTAGCAGGGAGAAACCTGGAATCACTTCCCATGGTTGCTGTGGCCTTGCCCAGTGGGTCCTTCACAGAGCTGATCATTTCTCAGGAGCTTGGCCAGATCATAAAATGATAGAATGATTTGGGTTCTAAAGGGCCTTACAGAACATCCTGTTCCAACCCCCTGCCATGGGCAGGGACACCTTCCTCTAGACCAGGTTGCTCAAAGCCCCATCCAACATGGCCTTGAACACCTCCAGGGATGGGGCATCCGTGACCTCTCTGAACAACTTGTTCCAATGACTCATCACCCCCACAGTAAAGAATTTCTTCCTAATATCTAATCTAAATCAACACTTACTTAGCCTTAAAACCATTCCACATTGACCTGTTAGGTTGGAGACAGTAATTGAGATGATTCATTACAGCCAGTGACCACAGGAACAGTTCAGGAACACAGCACAAATTGACTGGACCACCCAGGGACAGGCAGATCCCTCTAGTGCCTGAATAAGATATGGAAATGGATGTTTTTTTTCTGTAGCTTCTCAAGGTCTTGGACAGCATCAAGATAAGAATTGCCAGGATGCTGCAGCAGAGCATTCCAGCATGGCATGGCTGAAACACAGACCATACAAAGAGGGGGCAAATAAAGATGTGAAGTGAAAAGTGTGACCGAGTACATGCTTCTCCCTTCCTGAGCAGGAGGATAGAGAATAGTGCCAAAGGGCACTGCCAGTTGGTCTTGCCTGTCCCTGGGAGTACACAGTAACAACGTGTAATCCGGCATTAGTGCCGGTAAAACTGGCTTAATTTTTAGATACTTGAATGGGTGCTGCAAGCACATCGTGCCTTTCAAATTCAGGCTGTTTTTGTGTAGTAGCCTAGATACTGCTGATCTGAAAGTGCCTGCAAGCATTACCCCACGGGTAACGTGGATGATAAAGTGAGCAGTGCATTATATTGGTCATCCCAAATGGCAAAATCCATGGAGGATCTAAAAAGTCAGCTTGAAGTACGTCTCAGAAACAAGCAGGGCATCAGCACCTTTTCTGAGAACAGTGCTGGGATATGCTGTTATTTATATCCTCCCTAGTGTCATCCAATGAATCCTCTTTAAAGTGGAATAACAGACACGTCTGGGATGTTAGCTGGGGGAACTGAGTGATGGTTCTCAGAGTCTGGAGCTCAGAGAAATAGCAAACCACAGAGAGAAACTAAAAACACTCAAAATATTTGAGACGATTCAGCTTGGAAAAAGTGCAGATCTATCTGAGGAAAATAATTGAAGCTGCCTATTCCCAAAAAGCAGAAAACTTTTGAGGAGGAAACAATTGATTCAGCACAAAGAAAATAATGGGATTACAGCACACGGCAAAGTAGACATGGTTTTGGAAAAGGCTTTGGCAAAGAGCAGAAAGTCAAAGCAAATCAAATTTACTTGCAGGGTAACCTAAAGCAAGGAAGATGGGCACAGTACATCTGATTCTCTGATGAGGCTGCACTGGTGGACTGTGTTCAGCTCAAAGGGCTACTGGGACAGAATAGTGTAAATAAGAATTATCAACAGGCTTGAGAGGGTGGCATAGGTGCACTGACTAAGTACTGAAAAACGGTACATTGGGTGCCCAGGAGCCAGATTGCCATATGGAGATTCAAAAACAAGTAAAGGCACAAACAGTCCTATTGACATAGTGATTTTAAGTTGTTATGGTTTAATAGCTGAGTGGATATAGTAAAAATTATGGTATAAAAAGACATTAAATAGTGAAAAAATAATGCAGGGGGATAATTCAGAATAGCGACAGAGTGTAAGAGTAAGTAAAACAAACTTCAGACCAACAAGCAGTTCATGTTCACACATTTTTATGATTTTCTACCTCAGACAGGAAAGAAAAACTCTATTGTGCTATAGACCTTAGTTTTAGAAACGTGGATCATAAGAAAAAATCCATTTGGAGTTCTCATTTCAGTTCTCAACTTCGTTGAACAGCAGGGCCAGCACTGCACAGGGAGGGCAGGGATGGGAAGGGGGAGACAGAGGAGTTTTGTTCTGAGGGATGACAGCAGTGGAGAAAGGATGTAAGAACTGGAGTAACCCTGATTCCTGTCTAGTCTTTGTTTTTTAGGTGGCCACCTTAGGCATCAGTCCTTCAGGGTAAAAGATACAAAGCAAAACCAGTGGTTACTGTGGTTGAATTGGCTGTTTTGTTTCTATGCTACGTGGTGGTCTTGAAAATAGTGGAGAAAACCCTTCCAGCTGAAGAAGGGGAGGGAATGAAACACTGAGGTGCCTTTTAGGGAGAATGTCAAGCCCTGCAGGACCAGAAACCTGCACCCATTGGCACTGGAGGTTTTATACAGAAACAGCAAGTGTGGACAGCCAGGCTGTCAGAAGAGGCACAGGAGGCTGCACTGTAGTGGTAATAGGAAAAGAGTAAAAGCTAAAGAGCCTTTGAATCTCTGGTATGGGAGGAAACAATTACTGGATCTTGTACTGATATATTTTCAAGCATTCAGCTTTATTGCAAAAGTTTTATTCCACCAGTTGGGTTCTGTTTCCTGAAGTAGATGCAGAGCAGTTGGGGAAGTTGATAAAATACTGCTCGCTTAAGTAAAGAATGCCAAGCCAGGGTTTACAAAGGGTTAATATTTGTTGGATAAACTTGGTCAATTCTTACACGTATGAAAAGCAGATTTTGAAAAATACTGGTTGTAAACCCAGTGCTTTATTCTGCACATTGAGCAGATTGCTTTGTCTCCTACAATAAGTTAATTTAGTTTTGATAAGAAAAATTTGTCAATTAAAAAATCCAGCTTTTCAGAATATATTTTAAATATGTTTTTCCCTGATTAATTCTGAAAATCTTAGTAAATTTCAAGGGTTTTAATCAAAAATTATAAGCTTTCTTGGAAATTTATTAGCAAGACATAGGGAGATTTTTCTCCTGTTTAGGGTTTTTTTTTGGTCGCAAAATCATCCTTGTCATTTTCTAAGCTTTTATAGCTAATTCACACTGTAACCTGATAAAAGCTCCCAGTGTTAGAAAAGAACTGCAAGATCTGTAACAAGTAAGAGTATCATAAAATGCATAATGTTAATGTTATTATATTTCTTGAGAGGGTTGAAAAATTAAAATGCTGCAAGAACACAGCTTGCAAAGATAGCTGGGAGCAGCAGGCAGTTAAGTAATATGTTCTGTGTGGGTGGGGAGGTTAAGTTGTGGTTTTGTTTTCTTTTGTTAGAGAGAAAATATTGATTCATCTGGAGAAAATGGAAATGACTGAGGAAGCTACCTCAGATGAATGAAAAAATCAAACAAATGTGTTCCCACATGTGTTCCTTATCACTTCTGCAAAAATTAAACCCCATCTTTTCAGCTGTTGCTGCTGTGCTTCCTACTATCATAAAAGGCAAACAATGAATATTCATTTCTTCTGTCACCATATGACTTGATTCTCATGTCCCTGCCTATTTGGAAAAGTACTTTGAAAACAAAGGAGTCTGCTACAACCCATCCCTAGATGGAGATCTGTGGCACTGTCAATTACACCTGCTATCCACGTCCTTCATGAGGGCTTTACACAGACACCAAATCTATGCTGTGAGTTTTCAAACTGACTGGGGAAAGCACTGCAACGTATTTTTAATGTTGGGTTTCAGAGGAAGGCGGAAATCCTCTCCTAAGCACAGGAATCCCAGTAAGAAAATAGATGGTATTAATTCTTGGTCTGACAACATCTTGGATGCTTGCCTTGTGTTATTTCACCTCCTTATGGAGGATGGAGGGCAGTGCTGTCCTTTAGCCCAGATCAGAGGGCGATGCCAAACAGCAGCGTTACTTTCTGTTTACAAAGGTGGGTTCAGGATTGAAAGGCAATACTATAGATCTTGTAGAAGAGACTACCTTCATTAAAAAATCCTCCTAAGAGGTTGCTTGCTTCTCCTTTATTGAAGCTGTCTCTGCTAATTCTGTCCCCTTAGTGTCCTGTTTAGAAAATGGCCTGAGATGGCCTTTGCTGCGAGTCCTGTGAGGGCAGGGATGAGTGTGGTAAGAGAAGCTGCTACAGAAACTGATGAGGAGGAGCAAAGAGCAGACAGATCTAGGATTTTATTCCTTTAAACTGTCACAAAATCAAGAGATATGCAATAAATCTCTCCTAGCGGTATTGTTGGCTGTTAAACGTCATGAGGGCATGGTGGTTTCAATAAGAGGTAAAAAGGAATATGAAAACTAATTAATTTATTACCTAGGAAAGGAGGCTGAAGATAAAGTACTTTATTACTCCTAAAAGCTGCATTGCTTTAGGATATTTATAACACGGAGCCAGAGAACCTGTTTCATGAATAGCAAACCTACATGGTCATGAGTCCATGCAAAATGTATCAGCACAGCTTCTTTCTTTCTTTTACAGAGTCATGCTACATTTGAAAAAAACTCAGATCAACAAACCCACACCAAAACCAAAAATGCAAAATCAAACCAAAAATAACAAAGAACAAACAAATAAATAATCCCAAAGCAATAACAACAAAAAAACCCCAAGAATACAAACAGGAAAAAAAAATCCAAAAACCAAACCAAACCCAGCATGACTGTGGTTGCAGGAGTGTGGAGCATTTGAAAGCTGCCTGCAGGGAATATGGTCTTGTTCCTGCCTTTGCCACATCATTCCCACAGAATGGTACTGAAAAGGCTCTGATCCATCAGGGCTGTAAATGCTCTGTCAGCTTGGGACATCAGGACGCATTTTTGTGAACTGCTGAATGTCCCCAGTCACAGTTGTGATGGGTGTTGAGCTGTGGGTATGACTCTCCTGGTAAACCAAGTAGTGCCAGGGTCCAGTTTCTAGCTCTGGATCCAGCTCGCACAGCCTGTCAGTGTCTATAGCAATAAAATATCCCTGTCTCTGGAACAGCTGCATCCAAATCAGCCACTCAGAATGGTCCCTGGCTGGTGCTGGAACCGGAGCCACTCTCAGGAATGCACTGGGAAAGTGCTGGTTGGAAAGTTTTGGGCCAAAATAATTCCAGGCACCATTCTAAAACTGAAGAATATAGATGATTGCATTCCAGTGCTTGGGAAAGTTCCCTGGCAGCTTTTAGTCTACTGACAGAGGTAATTATAGGATGGGATTTGCCTAATCAAATGTAGATGCCAACATCTGGGACAGTTGTCTGGGTCTACCCCAGACAATGTATAGTCAATGACGAGAAATGCTTGGCCATGATTTGTCTCAGCATATGAGATCTACTCATCACTGAGTGGATGTCTAACCACAGTCATGAGGAATACTCCATAAAAGCTGTGTTAGATTACACTGACTACAAGAGGAGCTCAGAAAGACCAGGTCACTACATCATGAACAACACAAGCCAGTATAGGCAACTCAGTGCAACGATACTCCAAAAGCAGATATTGGGGACAGTGCTAGAAGCCAAACTGAGCAAAAATCTGTGACGGAACAGTGATTCAGTCTTGAACTCATAAACAATCCCTGAACGACCTTTTTCTATATGCGGAGGCCAGTGGGCCTGTTGACAGAGGGACCATGAGGGTCCCCTGGAGGGAAGAACCCTGAGCAGCACCCCCTGGTTAGGGTGACAGAAAAGGCCTCTCCCAGGCTACCTTGTATCATTGTGTTAATGTATCCCAGTTCTGTTTCTCCGGTTGGCCCGTTGGCCTCTCTGCCCCTTTCTACCTTATCTGGAAGGTTTTCCCTTCCCTGTTGGCCCGTGCTCCCTCGCCACTCCCTCAGAGTTCCCCATTAGCTCCCGTACCCCAGTCCCGCCTGTGCACGGCCCCCGTGCCCTCAGATTGTTGGTCCCTGGTGCTCTCTCCGCCCCTACCAGCCCCATATACAAACCTGGACCCTCCTGCTCACCCTCTCTTTCGTTTTTGTCCCTGGGACCCTTCACCTGTGCGGCTGGAATAAACCTCTCCCATAGAATGCCATATGAGGACCCTTCCTGGCTTTTTGTCATTGACTCTTTTAAGCTACCCCGCGTGCCTGTGCTCGTAAGGTAGCGGCCTTCCTGAGCGGCTTCCCTGGAGGCGCTTTCAGAAGGTCACGGCATCTTACCATCAGCCACCCTCCGCGACATCTATATTTTATTAAACTTCTATCTTCTTCTGCTTCCTCAGCTTGTGTCTTCTGGCTGCTTTCACAAGATGTGACTAAGTCTGTGAATATCTGAATATATGGGGACCTGATTCTGTTCGCAGGTCCCTTGGCAGCAATGTAAGAGCAATCGTAACAATTTGCATTTATACACTTCCTTCCACCTGATAGCCTCGAAGTGCTTTACAAATACTGATTGGTTATATTTCACATTACTCCTGTGGGATGGCTATAAAATAGAAAAATAGAAGAGCAGATTATGAATGACTGGAACTAAGACATAGGCAAAGAGAAAAGAAAAACAGAGTGTTAGAAAAAGGAAAGACTGTTATTTCTTCATAAAACCGGGAACTCGGTGACTTTGTCTCCATTTACACCAGCTGGAAATTCAATTTTCATGTCCTAAATTCCTGGCAAAGCAAGAATTTAATTCAGGTCATATTTTGTCCTTAATGAAAACTCTGGATGCTCTTAAGTCTTGACACAGCACATGCACTATAGAGAGATTTCACTATAGGTGATTCCTGTGTGTGGCATCAGGTTTTTGTTGCACTGGACTAATTTAATGAATTTAAAAGCAAGAAAGGCTGAGTAAATGAAACAGATTTCCCCATCATTTGAGACTGTAGATTTATGTAGGCCAAGATTTATATAGGCCAAGTGATCCAAGGGGATGTGATCCAGTTTATCTGACTCAGTGTCAAGTTCCTCCCAAAAGAAGAGCTGAAAATCCCAACATGGTCAGTGGAGATAGGCAGGGTGCTCTGGAGGCCTTCAAGGAGATATCTTGCCTGATTAAATTAAATCACTTAAATTAGATAAAGTGGATCTTTACAAGGGTTTCAAGGCACCTGTCATCACTACTTGCCTGGGAACTTGGGTGCTTACCGTAGGACTGCTCTGATAGGAGCCAAAAATATAGCTGTTGGTTAGAGTGACCACCCAGTTAAACTGGATTCCTCATAAGGAAAAGATATATAAGAACAATCAGAGAATCATTAAGATTGGAAAAGACCACTAAGATCATTGAGTCCAACCAATGGCAATTGCAACCAGCCTTCCAGAAACATGGGATAGCACCAGACCTCTCAACAGTCTGTGCATAACCCTACTAAGAGCATCCTCTCTCCATCATAGTTTCCCATTTTGACAAACCCTTTTGCAGGTTTGTGCATTATCCTCTTCCTAATCTCCTAACATTTGCCTTATTAATATGATGTGGAGCCAATTTTTTAATCAAAATGTTATGCAGCAA
This sequence comes from Oriolus oriolus, assembly GCA_013400235.1. Taxonomy (NCBI): domain Eukaryota; kingdom Metazoa; phylum Chordata; class Aves; order Passeriformes; family Corvidae; genus Oriolus; species Oriolus oriolus. The sequence goes on from VXBT01002910.1 coordinate 446,889, forward strand.
AAAGTCAAACACCAGACTGAACTCTAAATAGATTATAGCTTTGTTATTACCTTAATTAGACACCCTTGGAAAATCATCAAATATTTAAATTGCATTTGTTTTATGAGATGTTTTCTGTAAAATTTTGGTGACTAGTATTAATTAATTACATTTCCTTTTACTTATTTATTCTTCATTAATTTTGCCTTTCCCCCCTACTCTGCATCAGTTCCATTATTGATGCTGCTGTGGCTTTCCCAGGAGATATCATTTGTTGTTTATTATGGACACATATTATTGACAAAGATTCCCACCCTTTGGGACATCCCCTGCATTCTGGCCTTTTGAAAGACATTCCTCTAGAAACTCTTGGGCATGCAAGATACCTCAGCCTGTATGTAAATTTCCCTGTGTTTTACAGAGCCTCTTTTTTTTTGTGGCTGTGTTCAGTAACTGTGTCAGGGGTGTCATTTCAAGCAACTTCAATGGGAGGAATACAGAGGAAGGGAGAGAGGTAGCAACTGTGGAAAAAAAAGCCCCAGTCCCAAATGAACCTGTTAATTTTGAAATGTCAGAATTAGCGCAGAACAGGGAGAAGATCAACAGGCAATTCTGACCTGACACAAACCTCACCTGTTCATTGAAAGTTTGACACCGTCACTACAGTGTCCCTCATTACACAAGTGCACTCCCCTCTCCTTTTCCTCCTCCTTCTCCATATACATTTAGTGGTTCTCTAAAACTGTCTCCTTTAAGCAACTTCTTCTGCCTATGATGGATCCTAACCCCCACCAAAGACCCCAAGTGTCTGATGGTTTAGATCATTCCATGAGGGAACAGACACTGTGGTATATCACACTAATTAACATTTTCTTAGACTGGATCCTCTTGACTCTTCATCAAGATATTAGAAATATTTGATAATATTTTTGCTTCTATTTTTGACAAGAGGGTGAGGTGTGATCAAATCAGATGGCTAAAAAATTGATGCCAGAAACAGAAGAATACAAATTAAAGTAGTACAAAAGTAGAAGAGGCTGTGAGAACACTTGGATGAATTTAAATTGAATTCCAGAAAACAAATGGAAAATATCTTGGAATTTTTGTCAGATGTCTGTGAACTCCTAGAAGTCAGGTAAGGTCCCATAAGATAGGATAAAGCAAATAAAGTTGACTTTTTAAAAAGAAAGAGGAAGAATAGTAAACCAAAGACTACTGACCAGTCAACCAGATGTAATGAAACAATAACTATCTGAAAGCTCACAGAAGGAAATGAGCAGGTTTGTGGTTTTGTAAAGAAAAGCGTCAGTTCCTTCTACAATAGGTTTCAGAGTAGGTAAAAGCAGTCATTAAATACTAGACTGTAGGATGCCTGCTAATACTGTTTAATGTTATTTTATCGCAAATAACAAACAGGAGAAAGATGGTCATGCTAAATCTAAAGTAAGATGGGTGAAAAGCTGGTTAGAAAATGACTGCCTGAAAGTAATTATCATGCATAGGGTCATTTTCCAAATGGATGTACTGTGACAGGTTTGTCAAGACTCTTTGGTCTAGTATTACCAAGGAGTTTGAATTATGAGGATGCTCAAATAGGGAGAATGAGTTTTCACTTCATCACAATCTGTGCACGTTTCAAAAAACCCAGGGTGGTTTCCAAAAGAGTCCAACATCACATGGAATGTGTCTCTAAGACATGTCACTTAATCCTGCTGCTTACACCTTAAGGCCTGATATGGTTTAACATCAGTGTTGCTGAAAGTTATAAAGAGATGAGCCAGAGACAGACTTGATTTGGGCAAGTGTGGTCCAGAGTTGAAATTTTAATTCTGAGTGAACAGCTCAAGGATAAGTTGTTGTTTGAAAGATCCTGTCTCAATGCTGTGTTATGATAGTGTATTCTAAACTTCAATTTCTACTTTTTGGACCAAAAAAAAGTCACCCTTGTTTCGTTTGTTGAAGGACCATTTCCATTGCTTATACGTGAAAAACCATAAGGAGACAAGGTAAGTCAGGGTTGATATAACGTGACTGTTGTCTTCTACTCCCGTTCCAAAGGGGACATAAATCATCACAGCCTCTGTACTTTCCCCAAACTGTAGAGAACTCTATCATTGCAGTCCTCTTTCTATGTCCCTTACAAATTCAAATCTGCAGGATAGCCAGGAATCACTTCCCACTTCTCTCATGCCATTTATCCAAGCAATAGCTTCAAAACATATCAAACAGACTTCACTACAAGCAGGTTCCACTGCATGGCATGAGATGTCCTACCTCAACAAACCATGAGTTAATGCCTCACTCAATAATTTTCCTGTGATGTTCTTTGCTGAGTTTAATTATTGGGTTTGACTTCAAGATTCTGTTATCATCAACATGAAAATGACTGAGCAACTTGCTGCAGCAGAAACTTCATCATTCGCTATCAATGGCTTTTAATTAAATTGCAATAGAAGATAAACAAAACTTTCTAAAGCAAATTTACCTCTGTTTAAATATTTCTGTTTCTATCTCCCATGAAGTCAAGTTGCCCTGCTGAAATGGCTATGAAACCCATGAAGAGCCTCTTTCATCTTGGCTGAGCTGGTTCCAGTGACACACTCTCCCATGGGGAGGGATTATGAAGCAGAATTTCAGTAAACTAATTGCAGAGAGCTCTGCTATAAGTCAACCTGATTGCCCTGTCTTTTTTGTGAATGGTTGTGTCTTGCCAAAAGGAGATGAATTAATTTGTCTTTTAGGAATTCCATGCCAAGATCATGAAGCACTTTGCGTATTAGGACCAATTTATTGAATGTGATGTGATACTCTGAGAATCATGGAATCATCATAGAATCACAGAATGGTTTGGGTTGGAAAGGACCTTAAAGAACCTTCCTGCCATGGGCAGGGACTCCTTCCACTAGATCAGGTTGCTTCAAGCCCTGGTCAACCTGGCCTTGAACACTCCCAGGGATGGAGCATCCCCAGCTTCCCTGGGCAGCCTGTGCCAGAGTCTCACCATCAATATCCCACTCCTTCCGCTTCCCAAGTGTTTATGAGATCTGTCCCTAATCCAAAATCATCTCCCCTCTGCAAACATCTCAGTTCTTCATGCTTTACCTATTTTCAGTCCTCTTGGGACAGTACTGGTCCCTCTGAGAGTATTCTTTTCAGAATGCATATGCAAAGGCAAAGAACAAAGGGGGCACGATGGTCTTCAAATATATGGAGAGCAGACATAAAAAGAGAAAGAATTAATGTGTTTCGCATGACCTTGGTGCCTGGGATAACATGAAACTTCAGCAAGCAGGCTTTTGGATATTGCACCAAGACTTTCTAACACAGAGAACTGGCAAGTGCTGGCACCAGCTGCTTGGAGAAGGGGCCCAACCTCCATAAGAGGGTTTTAGGAGTCTGCTATGACTTTCCTACTATTCCTTGTCTTGAACTGTGGATGCAAAACTCATCAGCTTTGGAGCAGACCATATTTCTCCAGCCTTACCCTCCTCAAGGATGAAAAAGTGTAAACATGGATGGTGGGTTTTTTTCCTAAAACACCAAAAGAAAGGAAAAAATACTTTTCACAAATATATATGTGTTCTTACATTCAGCTTCTGTGGTCAGGAGAATCTGGGACACACTTTTGCAAATATTGGATGTTTTTTATCTGTATGCATTTGCCTAAAAAAATATACAGAATAACACAGAATACCCTTATTTGGGTTCTCTATTTTTTCATGTCTGTTTTGCTGAAAAAGTGTGAATGACAAATTTCTTATTTTCTAAAGATGTAATTAACTTCCACTCCCCCTGCATAGTAGGTGCCAAATGACTTTCACATGGATCCAGGAATTTAATTAAAGTACAGAAACCAAGGGTTTTAAAAATCATTTTTATTAGTTAAATAAAATTATCTTAAATGTCCTAGATGCATAAGCAGGGTTGGAGAGCTTTTAATGACATGATTTGCATCTGTGATGAAGCTAAACTATAAGGTGTAGAAATAAATTGAACAGATAGTTTCAGAACTCCATAAGATTTTATCACAGCATCACCACAGCAAATGTCATCCTTCCAGAGAGAAATAAAAATTTTTTCCACCTTTTTGATTCCTGAATTCCAGCTTCCTGCTACTTGCTCAGTGCTTTTCAGAGTTTAAATGATTTCACATTTTTATAACTTTGGTAAGAACCCTGAACTTCTTGAAATGAGTTTAAATTATTTATATAAATGGAAGTAATATCTTGGTCCTATCTTATTCTAAGTAGATTAACAGAGGTGTCAGAATTTAAAATTAAATATTAAGGACAGTTAATATTGAAATAAAAACATAATTGAAAATCCCATCATTTCATCTGATATAATTAACTTTCATAATTTTATCACCTATTCATTTTTCCTGTGATTTCAGTTTGCAGGGTGTATTTTGTATTTCAATATTGAAATAATATGCAATAGGAAGTCATGAAACTCATTTATGGGATGGGCTACAACTCACATATCGTTGGCTGTTTAAAAATATGTACCAAGTCTTATCAAGTTAGGGAGGTCCCTTAATAATCATCAAAAAGACATCTTCACCAGGAGGTTCATCTTAGCCTTTTAGCACTTTTTAGATGGGGATGAAACAGCCTTTGGACACGACTGTCTGTCTCCAGGTACTATTGATTCCTCCTTGACAGTTTGTTCAGACCAGACCCCTGACCTTCAGATCAGAGAATCACAGAATGGGTTGGAAAAGAGCCTTAGAAATCATCTCATTCCACACACCTCCCCCCCCCGACCCTCGCCAGGTTACTTCAAGCCCTGTCCAACCTGGCCTTGGATGCTTCCAGGGATGGGGCAGCCACAGCTTCTCTGGCCACCCTGTGCCAGTGTCTCACCATCCTCTACAGTAAAAGGTTTTTTCTAAAATCTAATCTAAATCTACCCATTTTAGCTTAAAACATTCACCCTCATCCTGTCACTACCTGCCTGTGTAAAGGTGGTTGAAGTCAGGTGAGATGACCACACTCTTAGAGACTGTGTCACTTGTGTTGTCAGCTGGCATCATTCATCCAGGTTGTTTACCAAAGACATCTCTCCTTGCAACTGGGATGAAAAACCCAGTCAGAAAGGGCATGGAAGGATCCCTATGGGCAGAAATTGTGGAATGTTTCAGTAAATCTGTTCCCCTTCTGTACTGATGTTAATTAACAAGGCTCTGTGAGCAGATGCAATTAAGAGTCACAGCAAGCACAAAGAGCTGCATCCGTCTACCATGAGATAGTCCTGAAACAGCCTTACTATGACACTCTGGCCTTTCCCTTGATGCCCAAATCCATCTTCCCCCTTGAAGTGCTTTTTTCAGATGCTGACCATCAGATGTTCAGTCACTCCCAGGCAGTACATGTGCTAAAGTCCAGACTGCTGTCCATAGAATATTAGGGCTCGTGCCCAGGTCAGCAGTCCTCTGTGGAGGGGTTTTGTCTTGGATGGCTTTTTTTAGCTGTAAAGAAAGAAGGAGAGTAAAAACATCTTAATGTAATGCCATTCCTCCCAGAGAAGGTGGAGCAATCTCAGGAAAACCAGTGAAGGAAGAGAGAGGGACCAGAGCGAAGTCTGAAGGGTAATACTGTGACCTTGGCATTCTCTGCACAGGAAAGCTGCCAAGAGTTCCCTTAGTCATGCTGCTTTTTTCTGGAGGCCTTTTGACTTCACTTAGATGGTGAATGGAAAGCTGCACACAAAATAAATAGTGTTTGTGAGATCAAATGTCACCACAGCTTTCTTCTTGTATGATGGTCTTTACTTCTCAGCATATTTTCCTTTGGAAACACCCTTTTCACCCCATTTCAGATACTCCTGCTTGCTTCCCTTCCTGTTCATGACATCCTGCCCACTACAGCAGCTCTGAATTTTGTTATATGCAGCAGCAAATAAAAGCACAACCAACTCCTTATCTACTTCTTTTTCTTTGTTCAGCAACAGACTGTGCCATTTTTTGGGGTACAGATTATTTTTACCAGTACCATACTTACTGTTTAGTGCTAATAAAAATTAACAATAATGTAGTGATTATTTAATACTTAAACACCAATGTAAAATATTAACACATAGATAATTAAAAATTAATAAATATTATCATCACCACCACCACCACCACCAACAGAAAAGTAGTAATGAGTACAAAATGCTCATGTGAGGGAACATATGTCGAAAGAAATTCTTTACTATGAGGGTGCTGAGACCCTGGCACAGGTTGCCCAGAGAAGCTGTGGCTGCCCCATCCCTGGAAGTGTTCAAGGGTGGGTTGGATGAGGCTTGGAGCAACCTGGTCTAGTGGAAGGTGGCCTGCCCAAGGCAGGGGATTTGGAACTTTAAGGTTTCTTCCAACTCAAACCATTATGTGATTTCTGTGACTCTGCGAGAAAAGATGTCACTGGATTTACTCAATCCACATCTGTTTGCAATATGGACAAAAATGGACATATCCATTATGCACTTCTAGAAACTCATGGTGATATTACCTACAGAAATCTGTCCTTTTTGAGTCTGCCCACAACCCTCATTAACCCCCTCTAAAGGCCATTTAATGCTCATCTCTGCCAAGCTGATTCAGATGCCAGCAGTGTGACGCAGGGACAAACATTTTCTCCTTGTTTCCCCTCCATGTGCCACCCTTCACTAGAATGAAGATTAACAGGATTAAAAGGTTTAACAGCAGCGAGGACTTCAAGAATGGAACACAAATGCCTCCTGGAAGAGGTGAAGGGATTTCTGTCCCACTAGAGCTCATGTGTCAGTGAACCAGAGCGAGGCAACTGCTCAAAAAAACATACGTTGAGGTAAATTAAGGCCTTGCTGGAGCCTTCGGGATGAACGAGCTTGTGATTGGCCTGCGGACATCTCATTCCTTACTGTTCCTTATTCATTTACTGTAATGGAAATAAAGAAATCGAAACAGGAGGGTCTGACAGGATAATAGGCTTGTGATGTTCTGAAAATAAACATCTACCTCTGTTTGACATTTATTATCTATAAACTGCTTGGCTTCTTTTTGGCAGTTTTATTGTGTCAGGAGACCATTATCCTGTCACAGCACGGTATTGCACTGACATTATCCCTTAAGCAAATTTTGGTACTGAATTTACAGTTCTGTGGGTATTCCCAGCCTCACACCACTGAAGGCTCCAAGCGAAGTAGGGCAGGTCTTAGACACACAGATGGTGGGGCTGCATCAAGGTTCATGGGATGGATCAGTTCAATCACCTGGCAAAGAAGTGGGAAAAGTCCTGGCAGCTGGATAGACAGGGGGCCTATTTCCTTCTTCCTATGTGTATGAAGGGCATGGATCAAGGTGTCACTGCAGAGTTACAACCTCTCCATGGATGCTAATAATTTACCTTCTGTGCCTGGGAACAAATGAGAGAGCAACCTGGTGGTACCATGTATATTATGGGGAATTATCACCCTAACCACGTGCCCAGTAATGAAATTTTAAAATAGGCTGTAAACAAAACACATTGTTCATTTGCATCAATTTACTTCTGCGTGAAGATACAAGATTCTGAGATTGGCCAGATATAGTTCCCAACAAAACTGACCCAGTGTAACAGGAAAATTATTGTCATTCTCGCCGTAATGTTTTGTAGTGTTTCCAATACCAGGAAAAAAATTAAAAGTCTTTAGGAAGCATTTATTAAATTGTGGATCTAGTGAAAAGTCACTGTCTATAGTTTGCTAATGCCTCAAGAAATATGTGCTTCCTGGAAGAAACTACAGAGAGTTTCTCAGTATCTCAAGGATGTATTGTTTCAGAAGAGTTGATAATTTTTCTATCCAGAGACCCATGAGGACCATCCTTCTCATTAGCCTGATGATTTCAGGAATCCATGAAAAGCAGAGACCATAGCCTTTTGTAGCCAATTAAAAAAATTCACAGACTCAGTTTCCAGGATAGAAAGCTGACAAATTTTCCAGTGCTGAGTCTGTAGCAGCATTTTGACCATCTAGTTCAATTTCATTTATAAAATGCATGGTAGTGCCTGCACAGAAATTCCTGCCTCCTTCATCATCTGACATCAACCTTTACAAAGCTACTCCTTGTCCATTTTGTCCACTTCTATTTATGTTTTGCCTTCAGCCTAAGTTTCCTGCTTCTATCACCCCTTGTAGAGACTTCCTGTGAGCCTTCACCCGGAGAACGTAAGCTCTAGGTTTGGGATTTTGGTGTTCATTAGAAGCAGAGGCAATATTTCTAGTTTTAACAAGACTTCACTTCCCACTGAGGGACTGAATTTCTAGTGGAAGCTGTGCAGCCCTGGTAAGGAGGCTGTGGATATTAATTTGGCAGCTTTACAGTCTCTTCTCTTCAGAGTTTCATGCTGCTTCCTGCTTGCAGAGATGCCGATCTTGCCATGTTGCCTCCATAATTTCTACTTTGCAGTACCTCAGAGTATTTGACAAGTCTCAAATTGTTTATCCGTACCTTCAGAAGGGGAAAGTTTGGCACTAAGGGCATTGTGGTCCTGCCTGACTCTGGCAAGTATGCACTGCTCCTGATGGATGTCAGACAACACTTATGTAGAGCCACCATAAGAGACATAATCATCTGTCTTGTTTTCCAGTGGCAAGGTAAGCATTAACTAATTTACATTTCTTCCTTATCTCCAGTTCTAAATGCATAGCTTTTCTACACTACATCCCTGTCATTTTCTAAGTTTGTAAATGCTAGACGCCTGGAATTGCCTTTCTCACAAGAGCGTTTACTTATAAAAACATTAATCCTTCAAGCTGTAGTGTCCTATTTTTAATAGCTTTCCTATTTTTAAAACAGCATTGATTCTATTTTCAGCCACCTTCCCTTCTGAAGCACACTAAGAGCTCATGCCTAAGTAGGAGTCAGATGTCAAAAAAAAATTCTCACGCCAAGAGAGGAAAGCGTTCTAAGACATAGTTTTATGCAGAAGGTATAATGTTACATGATGATGGTGCTCAAGGTTGGTATAAACATTCAAGTGTATTTCCTCACAGAAATTTCAAGCACCTTATTGATCCCAAAGTTTCATTGCCAGGAGTTTTTCTGACTTTTTTTTTTTCCGGCAAGAAATTTTTCACTGGGCAATTATCCCACCTCATCCTCTGTCTGCCAAGAAGCTACTGGACTCAAGTAGATGTCTGTAATGATTAGGGATCAATTTGACTGACACGTCAGCCTGCCACAAACATTTGCAAAAGCCCTCCTGTTACAAGATTCTTTTATTTGAAAGACAATTCAGAGATCTCAGCTCAATTATTTTTCATTTTCTGGGCTCCCTCTGTGGTCAGTGAGGAGGCAAATGGCCTACAGGGAAGCATAGCCCACCTTGTCTTAAAATCAATGGGAAAAATTTCCCTCCAGAGGAGCAGTTTTCCTCCCTGAGTGACTGGGAATGGCACCCTGACACTGAGTGTAGCATGTCAAATCGCTTTGCAGGTTGCTTGACAGCATTGACCAGCTTCCCTCTGATCCTAATAGCAGTTTAAACACTTTGAGGAATCCACCTGGATGTGGGCGTCAGCATGGAGATGTCCAAAGCTGGAGCTGAATCTCAGCCTCGACAGCCTCAGAGAAGAGGCCTGAGTTTGAAGAACAAAGGTTGGGTGAGTCTAATTCTGTTCTTTACAGTAAACCCTGCCTGACTTGATATTTGGTATCTTTCAGGCTGACCTTTTTCTTCAGTGGGCTGCTGAACATTGTGACATCCCTCATCATTCAATTGATTGTTCCTTGTCCAAATTAGATCATCTGCAATTACTTCCATCAGCCAAAATCTTCCAAGATCAGAGAGTTTACAACAAACACCTTTGTCTCATTGAAACAAGTTGGAGTTTTGCCAGGGATTTCAATGAAATCAGGATTTCACTCCTAAAATTTTTAGTGTTTTTTAATATGCTAAGGCAATTTAATTTTTTTTCCTGGTAAAGATCTCTCTTTAAAGGAGGTTTCTGAAAACTTCACTGTTTCTTTTTTCACTCAGACCTGCCAAAGAAAATTTGGCTGGCATCCAACACTGAAACATATTCCCTTTTCTTCCTTCCTAACTTTCCAGTGACATTAAAGAGTATGTGCCTTAAAAAAAAAGCCTAATACATAATGCAAAACATATCTGGTGGAGGAGGGTGTGGAAGAAAGCAATTTAGCTCTTGCTCACCAGTCTCTGTTTTCTTTTAAGTTTTTTGGCATGATTGAATCAACACCAAGTTTCACAGATCAGTACATGTCAAAAAACATCAGATGTAAAATTATGTGGGTATTTTACCCAAAAATGTAAACATTATATATTCTCATAACTTGGTGCTGAGCATAACTGCAGAAAATCCCATGAGTTTGTCTTGTGATGGCAAGTGAAGAGCAGGAAGATGTAAGACAGAAAGAAAACTGAGGAAAGGGAATCTCACTGCTTGAAATAAGTGTTGGAGAATGGCTCAAAGGGTGTAAAATGTAATTTTTCTTTACATCTTCTAAAAAAGTAGCTTAATAAGCTACCACTGAAATGAAAGAGAACTAAAGCAAGAAGTAAATAGCTGTGGGGTTTATTGAGGAGGGTGTTTGTTTGGGTTATTTTAATAACAAGCAGCAATATGTGTTGATGTTCTTGGAGGCTACAGCTACCCTTCCTAGATTCAGTGTGTTTGGGTGGTAGGAAGAATGAACAATTGGACACGAAAGCTATTCAGAAATCAAAAGAAAGGTAGATTTCCTTTGGAATATGTGGCTTTGTTAAAAATAATATATGATCAAATGGAATTAGTCTTAATGCAGACCATCCCAGGAATCCGTTTCTGTGAAGAAAATAATTCTTTATTGAAAATAGCAGGCCTTCAAAACTGCTGAGGAAAATACAAGTTTCGTCTACAGGAGAAAACTTTATCCAAAGTTTATCAGCTCTATCGAGTCTATAGTTTTCTCTATATAAGAAGGAAAGAACTTATGGATTCTATAAATTCTGTAGCAGCAACTGACAACAGAGAAGGCTAAGCATGAAACCTCAGCGCTCCTCTCAGATTAAAGCTGATATGAGTTTGTCAAGTGCATTAGTTTAGAGTTTCAGTCTCATTGAAAAGTCTCTCTGAAATGACAAGGAAAACATAGTTAACAGATATTTATTCTTCATGATTAGGATGCTACCAGAAGACTGCATTCCAAGGTTTGATTGTAATGATCAGAATTAAAACCATTACTGGTTCACAAAGGAGGCTCGTGGGAGAAACCTTTGTCAGAGATATAGGACACATGGACCATGGACACAGGTGGTGGCAGGAAGAAGAAGCAAGAAATGCCTGGAAACTGGAGATCTGTTGCAGGACTTCACTGAGTGTGGAGGAAGATCTTGAGCTGAGTGAGAGTAGTTTCTCTCTTCTGTGCTGGAAGACATAGTCTTTGCCAGAATTTGTACATAATATTTGTGGGGGCTACAACTCAATAGCAAACATGAGATTCCACTCTGAGGAAAACACAGAGATTGGCCCAAATGGAAACTATTTTCCAAAATGTTTCCATCCTAAACCAGGATGAAAATTTTAAGAAACATATCGCATAACTTTTTCAATTTAGAATTTTCATTTCATAGTGAAATGGTAAAACGAAATTATTTTCTCTCTCTTTTTCTTTTTAAATTTAACTTCCCTGAACTTTAAATTTCCTTTCTTTTCCATCACAAAGAACCATGTACACCTCTGTCTTCACAGTTTTTTAAATTTTATTTTAATATTATCAACAATACCTTCTGCTGGCAGGCATGAGGGAAAGCTTGAATCCTGTGTGAGCATATTACACAGGCAAATTTCATCCAGCAGAGACTCAGTTCCCATATATAGCCATATTAATATGTTCTCAGGATGAAATATTAAGGAATAATGGTAATATATGTATGCTAATGAATTCAAATAAAGTTCATATTAAATCTTGTTTTAATGAGGGATAAGCAAGGGCACAGTTTCTGAGCATCTTGAGTCCATCTAATGTGCTAATCCTGATGTGTTGTGCCTGCATAAGGAACTCCAACAGCAAAGGTTTGTGCTTCTAATGGGGCCAAGGATCTGATTTATTCAGAGATTCACAGAATGTTCTGAGTTGGAAGGGACACACGAAGACCATCGTGTCCAACTCTTAAGTAAATGGCCCATATGGGGATTAAACCCACAGCCTTGGTGTTTTTAGCACCAGGCTGTGACCAGCTGAGCCAGTCTCAGGGTCTGTGTGCACACCTGCACTCCTCCAGTGTCCACACTCGAAGCTGAGGAGAAGTTGCAGAGTCACGATCAGTGAAAAGCCAGCTCTGATGCTGCACAGGGAAAAAAGATTTCATAATTCAAAGTCAGTGTCATGCTGCCATTATTAATAGCTTCTGGCCATTGCAGATTGTGGGTTGAGTGAACTCATACCAGGCTGCAAAAGGCCATGAAATCAGCAGATTAAAACTGGATTAATCAGGTGTATCTCCAATCCAATGTATTTAAAGTAAAGCTCCTAACAACTCCGGTGATATTTGGATTAATCCCTAAAGATTGTATCACTTTTCTAACAATGGTTACTGATAATATTTCAGATGCAACTTAGAACCTAATGTTTGGAATATCATGGACTATTTAAGGTAGATGAGCCCTGACATATTAAGATGTGAGTTTTGCTCTGATACAAAAAGTCTACATAAGCCTGACAAATCCAGACATCATTATTTAATTGTCCTCTGACTGCTTTCCCCTGAAGCACAGATCCCTTTGGGGCTGGTGATTTGAGCAGTGTTTTGTGCTTCAGAAACGTGCCTGAAACCCAAACTTTGCAGTCAGAACTTAATCCAAAGGCAAACAAAGTCATCAGGAAAGTTCAGATTGTGTCCTCTCGAGTGAGCAAAGGAGCCCACTAATATGTTGCTCTAATTTTTTTTGAGTTTTCTTTTTTCACCTCCTTTAGAGAGTAACTAAGCTTTGTGGCAGAAATTTTACTTGGAAGAAAAAAAAAGAAGAAACAAAATATTTCCAATAGCAAATTTACAAACCTGGAAGCATAAAAATTCGCTTAAGAAATTCTTCTAAGAGACTGTGTGGAGGATCCATCTCACCTGACTGTATCTACCTAAGGAGTATAACAAGCCCATTCTATGAAACAATGGCATAACTCCTATCCAAGATTAAAAAGTCTGGAGTCAGGTTCAGTCTTGGAAGGTCAAAGTCACACCAAAAAGCCATTTACTTATTGACAGTGATTGGTATCGTGTGTAACAGATAAAAAACCCCAAAGCACTGTTGCCCTAACATTGATTTGTTTGATCAGAAACCTCAAATGAGGGGACACCAACTAATAAACAATGACTTTCTGGGAAATTAAGAAACAGGTATTGAGATCAAGGTGGTGTTTGAGAAACCGTCCTGGGAAGAAACACAAACTTTGTGAATGTTAACATTTGAAACAAAGACACAATGAGGAGAAAGACTTGAGTGCTGTGATCCAGAAATACACAGAATATTTTCTGAAACTCCCAGGAGATGTGAGCTCACCAAATTTGCTCTATGTATTATTCACAATGAGAAGGCAGAAATTACTCCTTTTTACCAAAAGTCCTCTGAAACACCATCAAATGGCCTCATTCCATGTTTCCCCCACATGGCACCTTGAAATCTCCTCCCAGGTCCTTTCACACACTCCAGGTCTTTGGAACTTCATGAAGTCCTCTAAAGTCCACCAAGTCCTTAACCTCAGACCTCGCAAACCCTTACTGGCCACTTCCAGCCCACCCTGCTGTCCCTGGGACCACCCTACCACTGCCAAGAAGATCAGAGTTAGCCAGGCATTAGTTTGAACTGTTCTCCAAAAAGCCTTATATCCATCCTCATCTATGACTCATCCATCCCTTTTTTCTTTTTTTTTTTCTCATGTATCCTGAAACTGGGCTCATTTGGCCACAAAGAAAGGAACAAAGATTGTCATTGCTGTGTGAGGACTGGAGGGTGCTGCAGGACTGAGGGACAGGGTAAGGGACACAAGAAAAGGACAGAGAAAAGGTCTGGGGAGAAGATTGGTTCAGTAACCTTAAAGAAAAGTCAGGAATAATACGAGGAATATACAAAAAATATGAACCTACTTACAGGGAATTAATTATTGAAAAATGCGAAGCAATAACTGTACGAATGAATTCTCCAGTGAAATTAATTATACAATGAGGCAATTATTGCAGCAAAAATATCCAGCGATCAAGAAAGGTTAAGAGTCTAAGCAAAGAACAGGAGCTTGCAAACAAAGTATTTTCAGGACGTGATGGACTTGATGGCCTTGACATGAAACTTTTAGTTTGGGGTTTTTTTCTCCTTTCATTACCTTTGGATCATCTCATAAGGAGTTGTTCAGCCTGGAGAGGAGAAGGTTCCAGAGATACCTTATCATGGCCTTTTTGACTTGCAGGGGGCCTATAAAAAAGATTTTATCAGGATCTGTTGCAATAGAACAAGGGGTAATCATTTCAAACTAAAAGATATTCGATTTAGATTAGGCATAAAATCGAATTTTTAGACAATGAGGGTGGTAAAACATTGGAACAGGTGTCCTATCCCTGGAAACATTCAAGGGGGTCTGAGCTCTGTCCAAACTGATCCAATCTTGCTCATTGCAGGGGGTTGAACTGGATGACCTTCAAGGGTGCCTTCCAACACAAACTATTCTGTGATTCTCTGACAAGACCAGGTGATGTGGGACCATTATTTCATAGCGGGAGGGAGCGAATACTTCAGTTAGAAAAGAAACAGTTCCAAGTAAATGTCAATATTTGTAGTCAGAAACTGTTCTCCAAATAGTATGCTAACTTTCAAACTGCTCTGGAGCCTTTGTGCAGTGAATCTACAAATCACTGAAAAATTACACCCAGCTCTCCTACAGCACAAACGTGTGATGCTGAGAAGGCGATGAATCACTGGTAAAAGGGGTCAGGAACAATTCAGGTCAGGTTGGACGGGGCACTGAGCAACCCGATGCAGCTGAAGATGTCCCCGCTCATGACTAGATGACCTTTAATGTCCCTTCCAGCACAAACCTCTGCGTGATTCAGTAAATAGGGAAATGGTGCACAGGAGGCTTCTGGCTGCACAGTGTGGTGACAGCTTCAGCCCCAAAACCCTCATTGTGAAAGGCACAACTGAAAATCTCTTCTGGCCGCTGAAATATTTTGCCATGTCACTTTTTATAAGCAGAAGAGGCAAGAAGCCATATTCAGTGCCAGTGATCCATCTCCCTTGTCCTGAACACCTCTCACAGTGCTCAGATTCAGCTGTTTCAGTGCACCAAGGCTCCCCCTGGATCTCATCCTGTCAAACAGCCAACACAAAGCACCTACTGCCTTGAACGTGTGTGAACTTAATTCTGTTCTGCAGTATCTATGCAACCCCTAATGATATCAGTAGAGTAGAATTTGGATCAGGAAACTGGAGTAATTGGAAATGGAATGTGGCCAATTACCGTTGGCATTTCTATCCACAATGTGAAAGAATAATGGAAAAAACCCCTCCCCTCTTGAGTTTGTCTTCACTGCAGGGTATTTTTTCAAATTTTATCTGAGATTTATTTTTCTGACTTAAGGAAAGAAAAAATACCTAGTGGAAGTATGCATCTGGTACATGGATATAGGCTGAGAAACTGTAACTGCTTCCCTGAAAAGAATCACTAGCCCAGTGAAGAAAATCATCAATATTTAATCCCTTGCCTTCCGTCTGATACATAGCTCTAATTGGGAAGCAACATTCAAGCTTTTGAATGTGACCTTGTATGTTGATTAGGTTACTCCCCCAACAGTTGAATCTCATCATTTATCCCAGCCCTTCACAGAGAACACTCTGCATAATGTGGAACATCCAGGTGTTTAAGGGATTGCAGCTGCCTGAGGGATCACTGGGAAAAATACAGACATTGCAATCCTGCTCCTTGTGGAAGCAGTAGTCAGAGAGTCTCAAATAGGATGTTTCCTGTGTTATCTGGAGCAAAATCACAACCAAAATGCAATTCCTGTGGAAGGGAACTGCTGCACACTGCAGTGCAGGCCGTACCCCTCGTGAAGATTACACCCACACCCAAATGGTTGTCCCTCCAGGAACAGAGCACACAGGAAGTGTGTAGGAAAGTTGATAGAAAAGCTGGTGAAGGCATTATTTGCATTTCATTAGCTACACAGCAAGACCAGATTTAGTACTTACCTATGCCTGAAAGAGCATAAGGTGTGATTTTTATTTATAGGCTCATAGCTTGTACTCTTTCTTGCACAGATAGAATCATACATGTGCTACAGCTATATTATAGCTATAATTATATATATAGTACATTTAATTGATATGTAATGTTATATTTATATAATTATAACTACATTACAGCTATAATTATATATATAATCTGGGCACTGAGGCACAGGAGGCCCTGCCACCTTGATTGCTGATGTTTGTGTGGATCCTCTTCACTTCATGGAGGAGGAGCTTTGTAGGTTTTATATGCAGCACAGTGGCCATGATAAGCACTAGGGAGTGTTACTCCTGATTTAAACTCAGGGGTGTGATAAACTGTGTAATGAAATCTCAGCTCTGCATGTTGAATGTGATCTCTCAGTTAAAATAACTCAGAACAGATCACTTTGAATGCAAAGGAAATTACAGAGTCTGTTGATGGGTCAGTCCTTTTTAGCATCTCCTCTTCTCTCTGAGAATTGTGACCAACCTAGATCCTGTCCCAGGAACATTCCATGAGTGAACCAAAGCTGGAAACCTAGAGCTCAAAAAGCCTTATAGTCATGATGATTTTGTTCATAGGTAAGAAGCGACATTGTGAAATCTATTGATATGAGGGAATCATCTGCTAAAACCTCACCAAGTCCAAGTCATAAGGATGGGATAAGCTTGGAATGGATGCAAACATCCTCTCAGTGGCCAGCTGAGAGCAGCTCAGCATCCAGTGTGTCACTGACTTGCATCCAGGGCAACTCCAGTTCAGGCAGCCACAAGGAACTGCTCTCATGCATCAATCACAACAAGTTGCTCAGATAGGACTGTTCTAAAACACTGCTTCTGCTTTCCTAACTACCTGAGTTAGTATCAGAAGTAGCTTGGGGTAAGGTAGAACTTGGGCCAAGCTCCAATACAGCATCCACTCCATGGCTGACAACCCATGACAATCATTTCAGTTTGACAACTCAGAATTAAATTAGCAAAAAGTATTCAAAAATTACTGTGTAAGTTCTCCCCACTCTCATGATTCTCACTTCAATCAGTGCTACTAATTAAGCCAATTCAAGCCTGATCAATAGAGCTGAATGTAGATGTAGGGGTGTTGCACAGGATGTTGGGAATGTGCAAGATAATGCAAAAAAAGGACTTTCTTCCCATCATAAGGCTGGAAACCTTCACCATGCCAGTCTGAGCACTTTGGAAATATGTCAAAGGAAACCTTATTCCTATGAATCTATGTTTATTCCTATGAAGCATGTCCTGAAAGCACTCTGGGATCTGGGGGATGTGCCACCTCTCTTATTCTGGTTACAAAGCAGCAAACAGGCAAACTGCAAATAAAGAAAAAGCTGTGGATAGTTGGCTATCCCTAGTAAGAACATTTTCCTCTGGAGTGAGTTTAACTGCCTTCCTGGAGCTTGGGTTTGGTTCAGCTGCCAGTTCCTGTCACCTCTCACTGGGCTCATCCTGGTATTTTTCTCATCCTCAAATTCTGCACATGTAGATTCAAAAATAAACTCCTTAAGGTTGATTTTTCACCTTTTCAGTCTGTCAGGACTGGGTTGTGAGGTGATTCTGATTTCTTTTCAACCTCAGTCCCAGTTCTGAGGAACTGTCTGCAAGTACATGGTAAATTCAACAGTAAGAACTAAATACAGGCATATTATGCTGGGGTTTGGCAGATGTAGGGATGTTTCTAAAACACAACCTCAGACTATTCAGATTGATCTGTACCAACCCTTAGGAGCTATTTCTGCAGCTCGTCTGACAGGGTCATGTGCTTTCAGTGCTGATGAACCACCCCCTCCGATCCATTTTCTGTGTCAGCAGACGGACTTACATGAAGTAAAAATCGTGAGCTTCATTTCCTTGTTATTTCCTTCTATTTCGTTTTGGGACAGGAATCGTTTACACAAACTTCATAAGTCTAACTATTATGACATTTCTTTAGCCTGGCCAATTGGATGAAATCATCTCCAAGGCATATTCAGGGGTCATATAATTCTCTGTGTCTTAAGCTGAGCTGTTTGACTTTCAGGGAATATCCCTCTCCCCACTGTCTGTCTGTCAGTCAGTGTATGCTAGCACAGACATCTAGAATGGTAATTCAGTCTCAATTCACAGTTATTGCAGGTGTCTGCAGGAAGGTTTACATATGACCCAGAAAATCGCCCCAAGACATCAACTCACAATCAGACTTTAATCCTTTAGAGATGCACCAGAACATCTGAAACGTCCACCTGGCTCTGGCAGAGGTGACAGGGATCCTATGGGATGCCTGTGCCTTCCTGCACCTCCCTCCTGGAGGTCTCCAAAGGTCCCCAGTCAGTTGTACCTGTCCGAACGGGGCTGGCACAGGATTGCAGTAACGCAGCCCTGAAGAGCAGTGAGTCTGCAGGTGTTTTACACCAACGCTGCTCTCTTCTGCTGACAGCTGAATCACAGCTAATACAGCTGGCCACTAGGTTGCAGCTGAAGCTAAAATCACAGAAAAAATTACGTTTGCTGGAGCAACCTGTGCAGATTCTCATTGCTAGCAAGCTATGGCCTTTAAACTATGCACTTGCAATTCAGTGAGTAATGATAAATATTGCACTGACAGACACCATTACTTTACTTATTCATTTATGTAAAATTCATGTAAACATGTCCAAGTAGCACATTATTCTGTGGCAACCATTATTAGAAGGCATTAGCTTCATTTTGTAGAGTAACCAAGCTAGAATAAAGTAAATTATCAATTCAGTAAAGATGAGAGGTAAACACTGATCCCATTTAAACGTGTGCCTTGGAGTCTTATAGAGAAGGATAGCTCCAAATGTTTTTAGATTTACCTTTATTTTAGGTCATTATTTTCAATAAAGATGAGGATGGCTCTCACAAGATTACGCAGATATTTGGCTAAAATTGAGCTAGCTGTTTCAATGCATTTTTTTAAAGCTGTTCACTTTTAGAAATGGTTTGAATAATTGCATTTAAAGGTAATAGCCATCTTTTTTTTTAATCTTACTGTAGTCTCTACGGCTATTGTACATATATAAAAGAAAAAGTGACTCCTTCAAAACTCTTTAAGCAGGTAATTTCCAATAGATAAGCAAAAAAGGCAGTTGTAAAGAAACTGATGATGTTATGGGGAGTAGTTTGCAGCATCCACCTAATCTGAATCTTATCGAGTTTTATAGACAGTGCAAAAGAGATGAGAAAAGGAAATGGGAACAGCTATGTTTATTGAGGCTTGAGACATCAGGTGCTAAGAGCCTGGATACACTTTAACTCGTTACATGGATTAGAATATTTACAGCTTTTTTGTCAGGAAGTGTCTGTGAGGTTTAGAAACACCTTGATCTGATGGAGAGAAATCCATCCATGTAAATATCATGTTCAAATGATAAGCTTGATTGATGAGTATGACAGTGTTATTTTTCAGAATGACTGAAATGGAGAGGAGAATGCAAGTTCAGGGAAGGGGTGGAGATTAGGAATGTTGTTTTAGCAATGTCAAGTTTGAACAGAGACATAAGTCAGGCAAGAGATGTATCGACATCTTAATTGGGCACGGGAGATGGATTATAGCTCATTTATAGAGGAGTGTTTCACTTTGCTTTGCTTTGCATGAATGGAATCCCTTCTCTCCTAAATGTCAAAAACATCCAAAGTTGTCTCTCTTTTTCAGGCTTAGAAAAAAAATCTGTCACGAGAAAAGGAAGGCACATGACTCGACTGTGAATTGTCAAGAATGGCTCTAAGGGGATTTTCCTTCTTTTTTTGAAATGTAATTATTTTGAAAATTAGGCCCCCTCAAAACTACCAGCCTCCTTTCGAGATGTAGACCATGATATTCTTCCACTGGGAAAGTTTTTTGTAGAGCTAGTAATAGATACTAAATAGTAGATAGGAATTCTTCACTCCTAGCCTGGTTTTCCTATGTAAAAGCTTTCATGTGAAAGACCTCCCCACCCTCTTGGGAAACATTCACTAAAGGCTAAACTTCTGGGGAGAAAAATCTGCAAAGCTGGTTTTTGATTTAGATTTATCCATCACAGATCTTCTTCACTTCCACACACATGAACAGAGGAAAAGAGAAAACAGTTCTTAGTCAGTGTTGATTTTAGAGGATTTTAGGGATCAACACCAGCCATCAGTTGTACCCTTTTATTTAAATGCCCCATTTCAGGGAGTGCAAGAAAAATCCTCTTGCCAGCCCTCTCAGAAAACTGCCATCTGCTGCAAGACCTGCAGTCACTGTCATAAGTTCCAGCATCCACTAAAAAATTATGAAGATCAGGAAAAAAAAGAAAAAATGTGCTTCTGGCTAAGGCTGTTATGTAAAACGAAAGAATATGAAGAGACCTCAATAGTCAGCAAAGCAACAAACAAGGCAAACACTAACTTAGAATATTTTATTCATTTACCCCTATCACTTGCTGTAAATTTTGACAAAATACAGCGCCCATCTTTCCTCTCTATCTAATCAGAGAGGAGACACTCTATTTTTCATGTAATGTAATAGAACACAGTGTAACCACCAGAAAATAAAAGAAGATACTATAATGGCTACGCTTTTAGGAGCACACATTTTTGTCGTTGTCAGACACCCCTCGTATGGGAACAAATTAAATAGAGCTGAAGGTAATACATAATTCTGAAGAATCACCCAGCAGGCAGCACAAAAGGACATTGGCTTTGGGAAACGTTGGAAAATCGTGGCTGTATCAGCCCTGCAGCTCCAATCCACTCTAATTCAGCACAAAGGTTTAATCAAGATACTTCTTTAGATTAATCCCCAGACTTTTTCTTCTGGGCTTTCCTAAATGTGATATTAAACAGTGAAATAACTACTTTACCATTTCCAAAAAATTTGATATCATCATTGCCATTTGTATAAGCAATTGAACAGCTAGCACATACGAAATGTGGCCAATGCCTTCTTGAAAATGGTGGGTATAGGGATAAAAACAGGAAACACAGCCTCAAGGACTATCCTGATATTGCATTTCATGCACAGGAAGTAGGAATTTCTCCATCAGACAATATGTGCCTAATTTTCAGAATAGCTGATCACTCAGAAACCTGACTGAAGATGCTGACATCTACAAGTGGTCATCACTTAGCAGTCAACCACTTCAAGTCAGACAGGATTTTCTGGAAATGTAGGACAAATCTGGAAACTGCTCAAGATGGATGGATGGATCTCTAAGGCAAAACAGAAATGAATTATTGTACAAAATGAGTAATATTCTAATTAACCTGTTCTTGGAATGGACAGGGTTAAAGTAACCAGAGTCTTGTTCACAAATATAATTTGCTGAGCTATGTAGAAACAAATGATGTGCTCCTTCCAGTTAGGATCAAGTAATCAAGAAATAATAAATGGCAATGTTTTGGTCTCAAGGACTGTGTCTGTGTCCTCCAAGGGGCCAGCACCGAAGCCTTCATCTCCTGTCCTGCTTCCACACCTTCAGGCCAGCCTGCAGCCTCCCCTTGCAACGACACAAACAGGAGGCGGGACTGATTCAGCTGACCGAGTATGAAGGTGCAATTCAGCTTGAGCTGAACATAAATACATCTAACAGTTTACATTTAGGGGCTCAGTGCATGAGGGGATCAGCTCATCTCTCGGTACCTAAGTGCCTGGTGGTATGTGAGATGCAATAGAACCCCTGAAACACGGACACAGGGCTGAGATTCATTTTAGGATATTTTTTCCTCTCAGAAGACCTTAGCTTCATCAGATGGCTCTTTCCACTGATATGTGAAATACCAACTTGCAGAGCACTCAGCACAGCAGATAAGGGAGGGAGGATGGATCCTGTACTTAATGGTTCATCTTTCTAGATAGCCATGTCAGCGTTTCGTAGAAGTGAGGCTTCAATTTTTGCTTAAAATATGGATCCAGTAACGCTGCCAACATGCATTTATCTCTGTCATTGAGCTTGTTGGCCACAGCAGGAGAGGACACAATTCAGCATTACTTCTCCTCACTGGTGTTCAAACCACAGATCCCTTTATTTTAACACAGGATTGCTGTTTATTCCAGCAAGTGGAAACAGTCAGACTCAGTGGTTGGACTCAATGATATTATGGGTCTATTTCAACCCAAATGGTTTTATGATGAAAGCCATTAAAGCAAAATTTGAAGAGAGACATTTCACAGAGTGAAGTAGTCCTATGAATTTCCTGATGTCCAGTTTCCTACCTTTTAAGTATTAGTATCCATTTAGCGGGATTTCTTATTAATGGCCCTGCAGGAAGTCCCTGTAAAAAACTTATATCTAATACTCTCCTGCCTGTGCATCAAGAAGGAAGAGAAATTACTAAGGTCTGCAAGGAAGATGGAAGGAAAAAGATTTTGCTGTTAAGAGAGGAGTAAATGATCTTGGTCTACACGGTGTAATAAAACAAACTGCAGAAAGAGAGAAAGAGAGTCCCTTGGGGCAAAAAATAAATCTGAGGAGTGAGAAGAACTAATAAACATAAAGGCCCTGATAATCACCAAAAATTGTTTTAAAATCACCTGTGGAAAATGTAAATGACAGAGACACGAGGAGCTTTCCTCTCAGGCAGTGCTTCGTTGTGGTGGCACATTCCATGTCAGGCCTCGTCCCCTCAGGGCTGGCGGAAATCACTGCTTTGCCACGTGCTTTGCAGAGTGCCAGTGTGGCAGATTCCATGTGGTCCCTGCAGGTCCAGGCATAAACTGTGTGTGAAGTTTTCAAGGTCATGCAAAAGTCGACTGCTGCTGCTGAGGGCACAGAGGCCAATACCCATGATGTACCCTGAGGGGGGTGAGGTCCAGTGCAACCCACATAGCCTTGCCCAGGAAGGATGAGAGGGATGCACTGGGGAAGGGAAAATAGGGGATGGAAGCAGGACATGGAGCCTAACAATTTTATTTGTATTTGGGATGCAATTTGTGTTGCTGTAAGAGTTACTGGTCTTTACCCTCAGAGAAGAGAAAAAAGGCATTTAAGGTTTGATTCACCTGAACCAGTTTCAAGCACTAATACTGGGACAAGAAACTAAAAACTAGAGAACTACACAGTGTCAGTGAAATCTTCCTCTGGAAGTTTTGAGGGAAATTAGGTACCACATGTTTCTTCCTGGGACAGGGATTGTAAGATTTTACTTTATTAATATTAGACACATGTGCATAGATGTGAAAGCCTAGCTGAGATTAAGGGAAGATGATATATATCTAATGAAGCAAGCAGTTTTGGAGAACATTTCAGGAAGGGATGAGGTAGCTAGTAAATTTTGCTTTCACTGAGAAATAGTTAGGGGTTTTTTATATAAATATGGGCTTGTTTCAAGGTTGGTGGGTACAAGTAATTATACTTTATGGAGATAACAGATTAAACTTTCAACACCCATATCCAGTCAGCTGCAATGTAAGATCTAATAATAACTGCCCTTGGGAAGATTCAAAGTAGCATCCAGAAAAATCAGAAAAGGCCAGCACTGACATTCCTGAAATAGCCAAGAAAAAATAATTGCTATGAATAAACAAACAAAAAGAAAGAATATCTTTGTACTCCAGAAAGAGAGAACGTATAAGTCCAATTAAAAAAAAAAATCCTTTGTAGGTCACCTTAGAAAGGAAAAACTCACAGGCACCAATAAAATAAAAAGTGCAGTAAGAAGGAAAAAAGTTTGGGAGGAAACAATTTTGAAAGGAAAACACTGTGAACTACAAAAAAAAGCTGCCAAGTTAGAAAAAGAACAATAATTGCTTTGCACGAGCTTCCAGGCTTTAATATCCAAAAGAGGGGAATAACAATGGCAGAAATTGATAGGAAAAGACAGATTGTGTGAATATGTTTGAAGATGAAAATCTGAAGTGATAGAGAAGTTTCTGGCATAGGAATTAGACAAAGAAATAAATGACATTGACAGTACACTGCTGAGGGTGGCACTTAGTTGGAGGGGAAGATCTTGGCAAGAAAGCACAAAATGTTTTTGACTGATTACTTCTTACTTTTTCTTAAGTAAACATTCTTAAATGTGATCAGAAACTAGTACTGGCTGGTGTCTGTGACAGGTCAGGCACTTAACACTCAAATTCATGGATTTTTCATCTTTGGAGAAGTTGCAAAACTTTATTCAGCATCACAGATCAAGGAGACTCTCTCGCTTGAAGAAAAACTGTCATAAACTCATGGAATGGTTTGAGTTAGAACAGATCTTAGAGATTATCTTGTTCCAACCCCCTGCCATGGGCAGGGACACCTTCCACTATCCCAGGTTGCTCAGAGCCCCATCCAGCCTAGCCTGGAACACTTCCAGGGATGAGGCATCCACAACTCCTTTGGGCAACCTGTGTCAGGGCCTCAGCACCCTCTGAGTGAGTAATTTCTTTCTAATATCTGATCTAAATCATTTCACTTTCAGTTTAATTCCATTCCCCCTTATTCTATCACTATCTACCTGAGTAGCAAGTTTCTCTCACTCTTTTTCACATGCTCCCTTTAAGAACTGGAAAGTTGCAATGGGGTGTCCCCAGAGTCTTCTGGCTGAACACACCCAGCTCTCAGCCTGTCTTCATAGGAGAGATGCTCCAGTCCTTTGATCATCTTCAAGGCCTCCTCTGGACTTCGAAGAAATTAATCATGTAATGTCTGTTTTAGGATAAAATGCATTTCAGCTTAGAAGTATCTAATCCTTTCTCTATTATTGTAAAGGGAATCTGGACAGCTCTGGCACATATTAAAACCATCAGCTGTCAGCTGTATTTGTCTTAATATCCCACGAGAGGCCTGACCACAAGATTGTACAGATTACCTTGTCTGAGTGCAAGAAACTGCATGTTCTCCCCCTCATGCACAAAGACAAATTAAAAGATACCATTTCCTTAGCATCCTGAGATCCCAAAGCTTCCAGTACAGAAGGCAGAGAAGGGCTTTTCTGTTCCCTCCTATGTTGCATCTGGGGCAGGCACATCAAGGAGGGCTGGATAGCTCTGAGATGCCTGCAAATTTGGGCAGAATTGCTGTTTGCATCCAGCATCTCCTCAGGATGGGAGATTAGCACATCACTCCATGCTGACACCTTGTTTGCTCTTTGTATTAGTACTTAGACAAGTTTCAGGGCTCTAACACGGTAGTCCACCGGTAATTAAGATTAAGGCACATTCTTTGTTGACAATTCACTGATGAATTAACTTGTCTCTGCATTCAGCCCCAGATTCAGAGTTTGTTTCATTCCTTGGTTGAGACAGAATCCTTGTTATGATTTATTGCAATCCTTATTATGATTAATAGAGCTCTACATTGTTCATCTCCTGAGCAATGAAAGCAGGATGCATATCCAGCCCAGGGAGGACCATGTGGTCTCCCATCAACCAGCCTCAAGGCAGGCTTCCACATTAAGTATTTTTGAAACCCTTTCTCACTGACAGAGAAGAGCCGACTAGTTTTGTGCTTTATCTGTCTGCTTTTTAAATGCTCGTAACTACAGGCTACATGTAAATTTTTGATCCATCTTCAGTGTATCAAGTCTCATTTAAACATTTTAATTTAGTGTAGTTCCATGTTTCAGCTGCATAACATCAAATACAGCACTATGAAAACTGCTTGATAAAATGTCAAGGAAGGGCTGCTACTTATTAGGAAATAAAGAGCATGAGATAATGTGGGAAATAAGAATATTAAAAAGTAAGTAAAGTATTGGGTCCTTTCCCACACTGGTCAGAAATTCAGCTTGAATGAGATGCACTTGTTTACACTGTTTAGAAAACCAATGTCTGCAGTTACTTCATACAGATTAAAGTAATTTAATACAAAACTCACCTGAAACTTGTACAGAAAGTCAGATGATTGTATACTAGGTGATACACTAATAAGAGAAGGTTTCTCAGGTGAGTTGCCATTCCCTGGTACCAAACTCATGATTAGGCTGAGGTTCCTATTCCCAGATATCCTGAAAGCTTCACAAATTAGTCTCTGAAAACAGGTAAAGTAGCTAAGATTTCTTCCCTATGCATTACCACCTGCTCGGGTAAACATGGAATTGTGAATGTAAACTGTCTAAAACTAATTATCCCTGTATATATTGATTAAGAAATGTCATATGACTAATAATGAATGCCTCCTAATACTGTAGTATATCCTATTTAAACACAGGCAATGCCCATTTACTTTCTAACCAACAGCATTTCCTGACTTCCTTCATTTCTAGCTTATATCTGGAAGTCACTGCACAGCCTAAAAGGCTGCACTAATCTTCTTGAAGCTGCAGTAAATATAAATAATTAATATTTGCCCATGCAAAGGCTGGCTGTCATGAAACTGCCCTGTAAGGGGTAGCTGACAGCAGTAATTGTCAGTTCCTGAGGTACATCTCTCAGATGGCTCTGTGTGAGTAAGTAATGAGGTGACTGTCATCACTCAGCCCCTTCAGCCTCAAGAGCTGTTTCCTACCCTGTGCTGAAAAATGGTTCTTAATTGACTTGAGTGAGACATGGACTGAAAAGACTGAGAGGTTTTCTTTATAAAACCTGTTTCACTTTGCACTGGCATGGATTTAGGACTGCTTTAATGATCACTTATCATTTCTCAGCTAGAATAGGTAGTGGAGAGCTTGAGGTTCAGTGACCTCTTTAACTATTCTTAGATCCACAAAAGAAGGACAGATTTCACACTAAAATCTACCCTTCAGAGTGGGTATCAGTGCATTGATGTGACCTGGGGACCCTGCAGTAGGGTCTTAGGATGACCATGGTGCCGTGGTGGCAGGGGCCCTGGACCCCTGCTTCCAATACCATCAATGCTTCTTTCAACAGTTATTCAGTGAGTCTGCCAAGAGGGAAAAAGCCTAATTACAGAGCAGTCCTTTGAACAGGGTTGTGGTTCACATTTCTTGATGTGATTCCTTTTTATCTGCACTGCTGGCACCTTTAGAATGCAAGATATAAGTTTAAAAGGGTCTAGTTTAAGGAGTATTGTGTTCCTGTTTATTTTCCTCCTTCATCACATCAGCTTTTCATGTTCTTTTTATAGTTTTGGTAAATACTGGAATTATCCTAGTATCATATCCAAAAATTAATGCCAAAGTGTAATGAAAAGGAGTTTTATTTTAAGACTTCAGTGGAAGCAGAAGGGACCTGCAAAAGACAGAAGAGCACCATAGGATCAAGATTTTTGTCTTTTGAGAGGCAGGATCAAATATTTGGAGCATCACAGAGACCTCAAGAAATGAAAGGAACAGAGGAACAGCCAAGGAAAAGTAAGAAAGGTCAGCATAGATTAAAAGAAGAAAGAAAAAAGCTCGCTTTCAGACTCTCAAAGATATTTGGATGTCTAGAATACCTTGAAACTAATCATGCCTCCTGGATTTCCCTGGGCATTTAGGTACCTATCGATGTTTAACACTTTAGACATTTACTGTGGTTGTCCAGGCATGGCTATCCAGGGTAAACTGTGGATGCACAACAGCCACCTCCCTCAGAGACAGAATGGGAATCTTCAAGGTCAAACAAGAAAATTCATAAACAGGCCTGGCAATGGGAGCATGACTCCAGGGGATCCTCTGTGGAAATTGCTGGCAGACACAGATGCAGTTATTGAAAACCATGTCCCAAATTGTTTCACCCAAGAACATTTTGGGGGTGGCACTGGAAGTTTGCAAGAGTTGTTGTAAGTTTTAGGCTTTAGGGAAGATGGGGAGATGCACTCCTGTGGGTGAGGCTGATTGTTTTGACTACATCTCTTGGCTCATTAGTGCTAGAGAAAGGGGATTGTTTAATTACTGTTCAATGGGGATCAGGCCAAGATTTGGCAGATCAGTTGCCCAAACCTGAAGTAAACACCAGCCCCTGCTCACTGCACAAACACAGATCTCCTGAAGGCATGGGAATGAAACAAGTTTTCTAGCCAATGCATCAATGACTCCAAAAGAGTGTGAAGCCTCAAGCTCAGAGCACCCTGCAGAACAACACCCCCTCATTTCTTCGGAACACAGCCCAGGCCTTTTGCCAAAGGTGTTAGGGCAAGTCTTCCTGATCACTGCAAAATTCTGTCTTTGACTCTTAAAAAAGTTCCCAGATAACAAAAGCTCTGAAATGATATTATGTTGAAGAAGAAAAACAGAAATCTGTCCCTTCCAAACATCCAGTTTTGAGTGTTAGTTTAGTTTTGCCATGCTGTCCAAAGTATAATAGATAATATATTTTAATTGGACAAATTCTCACCCGAAGAGTTCAATGAGAGAAATAAATCTTTTTCTGGCTCTACTGTGTTTGACATAGGCTCAATTCTAATCTCATTTACAGAAGTCTGACCACGACTGGCTGGATTGAAATCGACTGCATTTTCTAGTGTGAAAATAGGATCAGGCCCCATAGCTACAATTACAAACAAAAATGGTTGATAAAATAAGGGTTTAGGTTCAAAGGAATCCCACTGACAGATTAAGACACAAAGACCTTTTTCTGTGAGTGTAAGAGAAAGGCACATTTTTTTAATACAGATAAGAAATAAATGTCTAGCAAATTTCTGTGCTTGGTCAGCAGATGTAACCAGCCTTAAGCTTCACAACACAGCTGGGAAAATGGAATTTGATGCCTCTGCAGACCCCTTTATTTTAATTACTTTCATGCCACACTGAGAAGTTATGACCAAAACATCAAATTGAATTAAAATACCTACACTAATAGATCTGTGGATGCAGGAGGATATAGCTTTGTTTATCTGTGAATGGAATTTATGGGTTTTTTTTCCTTTAGTTAATTTTTTTCCCGATGTTTTCCTTTTAATTCTGCTTAGGTGCCTTGGAGAGGTGGGATCATCTGGCTTCTGAAAGGGAAGAGAAGGAAACAAAAAACTTTTGCACTTTGCACCATGTTCAGGTTACAGTGGTTTGCTGCCAGCTCTTTGCCCTGTACCCTCTCTTCTGAACCCAGTTCCACTACATGGAATGCTGAGTTTTTCCCCTTCTCCTCCTCTTCATTCTCTTCCTCCCTAGCCCTGTTTACCCACTGCCACTGGTTCCGTCATCTTCCATCTCATCAATCAACCACACACCCTGGCCACTGGTAGTGACTCTACCATCCTCCCATTTCAAACCACCTAGGTCTTGATATTTCTTACCTTGCCAGATCTCTTTTCCAGAAATATTTGTGGAATTTACACTGAACTTTTTTTTCTACCGAGGCTGCATTGCTGATTAAACATATTTTTCCTGTAAAAGATTTCTTTTAAAGATAAATCTGCAGAGTTGAAAACCCGAATGCCCTGAAACTCAGTGATTTTAGTTTCATAGTGTCCCATGGGAATAATGGGTCAGTAGCCTCATGTTCCTCTTCCCAAGCTCAGCTACATGGCTGGCTTACAATTCCTTTGGGGTACAGCCTATGCGAGAAGGAACATTGTGGTAACCCATGGGGATGGAGCCTAAACAAAACTCTACCTACAAAGGAGAGAAGGATTTAAATCAGTCACATTATTACTTCTGTGAGGAAGTATGACATTATTCCTCAGACAGAAGAGTTAACTTGGAGGCAAACATCTGGTGGTATCAGAATTTGTGCTAAAACTTATTTTTTACGGAAAATATAAAACAGGGTAGTGTTCTTGCATCAAAACCATTGTAAGAACAAAACCCCAAATCTTTCTAATCCTTTAATTCCGGCCATCCCCAGTGAGCTCTGTTCTAGCCCCATTTTTTTGTAGACTTGCAGCTTTCAGATAGACTGCTCCCAGACCTCTCAGCCTCTTCAGAGCATGATTTCTCTGTTCATTCTTCTGAGAGGCTTTTTCACCACACACATCCAGTCTTCTCTTACTGCATCAAACCATGTCTCAGCCCTCCCCGATTGTTTACTGGTTTATGCTGTCACGATGGCTCGCACATGGCCTTCTTTCCTCGCTAGCTGCCAAATTCAGCTGCTAATTTTCCTACTCTTTTGACATGCCTTTGTACCTTCTTCTATTCAGAGCAGTCACATACATTAAACAATCTCCATAATTCATGGTATTTAAGTTTTTCATTGGCAAGATGTTCTCAGCAGCAGAATCGACTCTTCTGATAAATGCACAGTCTTCAGCTTTTTCTCCTCTCTTTGGCTGTGAGAATGATCCATTTTATCTCTGCTCCTTCTGTAACATCATAATTTCCATAATTCATTAACAATTCAAGCAAAGTCCCTTTGCTTGTTTCTCGTGCTCTTTGAATCTTGCTGATGCTACAGGATACTGCTGTTCCTCTTTCACCAACAACACAGAGCAGGCTGTTGTTAACTGAGCTGTCTTTAAAAAGACAAGTTTGGGTGCTGTATTAAATCAAGCTACAGTGTGTGGTACTGGTCTAGGTATCCATCAAGCTTCCTGAGTTTTTCATCTTCCCCTATGAAACTGCATCACGGTGTCATCGACTTTCATAAGTCATTTGGAGCCCTTCATGAACTGAGCTCTGGTTCTAATTAATTTGTGCCTAAGTTTTCGAAGCTGTGTGAGCACTCACTGAAATTAGTGGAATCATGCAAATATGGAAAACCATGGAGAAACACGCAAAGTTATTTGCGTGCAGACTCATCCAAGTGAATTTTTTTTTCTAAGTGTTTAGTCAGGTTTGAATCAAAATCACAGGGAGGTGGTAGGAAATCAGGTCATCAGAACTGTCAAAAACAATGTGTGAAGAGAAAGTTTAAAATCTAAATCTTACAGCTTTCTCATTTGTCATAAATTTGTGAGGTAATGAGCTCAAAAACATGGAAGATACTAAATCAGTAAAGAGCACATAGCAATTCATATTTATACATATACACTTTTCAATCTATATTTGCTAATAAAAGTGAACATTCATTTTGTGTTTTCTCCAACACTGGGTGTCAAGTGAAGGAATTGTGACTGACATTGTATCAAATCATTCAGCCCACCTCCAACCTTCTCATTTTGTCATGCCTCTAAAGTAAAATCAATATTTCCACCTCAGGAATATTTGACAGACGATTCTCTCGAAGCATACAAGCCAGTTCCATGTCTTTCACCACATTATGCAAGAGAGAGGAAAAGAAAGAGCTTTATCCAAGTGAGAAAGAAGACTATGGCCTTGTGAGGCATCATAATCCTGGGTCACTACTCCCATACCTTACCTTCAGCAAATGCCAAGTTCCCATTTTATGTCAAAGCCATTTGGGCTTTTTTCTTCTGAAGTATTCAGCAATGCTTTCCAGCATTTTGGAATGAAATACCTGCGTTTATACTATCCAATAAAATTAGCCAAGGATCTTTTTCTAGCACTGAGGTCAAAGAGGGTGAATCACCTCCCATCTTCACATCCCCAGTCCAAATTGCTTACTGGGAACAGTACCTGGCTGATGCCATTCCCTGCTCCAGGCCTGTACAACGCCTGGGAGAGTTTTTTGTGCCATGGGCCATGTTTGGCATGGACATTGCACTAAGCAGCATGAGCACTCACAGGCAGTACGTGATCCCATGTTTCCCACTCCCATTTACTAATGTAGGCAAAGTCTTCCAGATCTCTTAACTATAGCATAAAAAAATCCTACAAAATATTAAAGATGAAGAAAAACAACCTAAAAAAAAAGAAAAAAGAAAAAACAAAAAACAAAAAAGAAAAAAGAAAAAAGAAAAAAGAAAAAAGAAAAAAGAAAAAAGAAAAAAGAAAAAAGAAAAAAAAGAAAAAAGAAAAAAGAAAAAAAAAAGAAAAAAGAAAAAAGAAAAAAGAAAAAAAAAAGAAAAATATGTATTTATTGTGGACAAAGTGTTCACAATTACTTACAGCACAGTACTAGGCTTTAGCAGTTGTACTTAATTTGAGGAGCATTTATCTGACCAAAACTGGTTGTCTCCGATGCCTATCTAGCCCACCTCTGTTCCTTAGTGAAGAGAAGTCTGGCCTTTATGGATGGGTTCATTTCATCCTAAAATGGATGTCTAAAGGGTGTCAGAGACATTGCAGATACATTGAAAGTGTCTGGTTTTCAATGTAGGTGCATAGACACTGAAAGGGTATTGCACATCTAAAATTAATAACTCCAAGGGCAAGTGCAAAATTAACTATGCCCTAAAATACATGATCTCTTGACTATTGGAACTCTAATTTCCTCAACAATCCAGCACTTATGTATTTAGGAAGCATCTAAAAGGTGCGTAATGGATGAGCCAACGCCTCATTGGCTTTTGTCTAACAATCTTTTCTACTGTGATTTGGAAAGTGTCTATAAGCAGAATTTTATTGCATAAATCTCTCTGGTTTTGAATGAATATTAGCTGCATGCTTTGTGGATGAAAAGCATTATGTGCTACAAGAGCTACCCAATATCATTTATCTTCTCTGAGGTCTGGGAAAACCGTGGCAGTCCCAGTGATTTAGTTAGTGCTTCCGCTGTCTGCAAGTGTTGTCTGTGAGGAACTGGGCTGACAGGAGGAAAAGGTGAGGTACAAATGGACACCCAGGTGCTGTCCAATATGTTAGGGTTTTTTAAAATAAAATTTACAGTCAATAAAGGAGTTTAGGAAGATGCAGGTATAATTTAATAGCATCTACATGGAGGCAGGTACTTAAGTTCAAAATCCCATCCCTGGAAGTGTTCAAGGCCAGGCTGGATGGGGATTTCTCTGAGCAGCCTGGTCTAGCAGAAGGTGTCCCTGCCCGTGACAGGGGTTTGGAACAAAATAGACTTTAAGGTCCTTTCCAATCCAAACCATTCTGTGATTCTATGAAAATTTACAACCAAAAAAACCTCCCTTCACCAAGTGAGACACTTAGACTTAGAAGAAATCATCCTGTTTGGCAGGTTCTCTACATTATATTTCTGAGAGCAAAATGGATCCAGTTCCTGCCCTCAGACACCTGGTTTGGTTAAGCTCAGTGAGCATCAAGAGTTTGACCTTGCTGTCTGTTAGTCAACAAAACATCAAAATGAGCATGTCTACTCAAAGCTTTATGGTTAAGCTGTTCACAAAAGTCAAGCGGTGATTCCTTATATATTTTTTTAATTTCTCTAACTTCTACCTGAAAGTCAAATAAGGTCTTCCTCCAGAAGTGGAAAACTTAGATTCAAGCTAGCCCTGTCCTCATTTCTCCCATCAAACAGGTTTCAGAAGGCCCATAACTTCAGAAAATAGGGTAGAAGAACTCAAAATTTTTGAGACAGAATTTCCTACCAGGTGGGAAAAGGAGAGTTCTAAATCCTTGAAGCGTTTCACAGGAAACAAAAGAAAGTCACTACATTAAAAATACATAAAAATAATACTTTAATGAAATAAAATTCAGAAATAATTCTGGGCACCTAAATCTAGGGCAGTTTTTCACTACATCTATATAGCTAGAGCAATAGGAATTGCCTACACATGATTATTATCAAGTCTTTGTTGCATATTTCTTTGTAGAGAAAATCTGAAGTTTTCTTTGAGATTAATTCTTTTAAATTATGGATACAATTTTCACCTCCAGCAGACAGCTCCAGGTGTGGGATCCCACGCACCTGTTTTCCTGCCTCGAGCGTCTAAAAACTGGAACAATCTGGGAGTTCAAAGACACTTTTCCATGTGGTATCATATAATGATTAGCTGGAGGCATCTCCCCACTCATACAGATGGTTATTCTGGATCTTGCTCCCTGGGGAATCAATTCCAGATTTTGAGCAAACCGTGTCTAATTTCCTACCTCTCTTCTTCCTTCATTTTCTGTGACATTTTTTGGCATTCTTTAGCTTTAGAAAAAAAACATCCCTGCAGTTTTGCAATGACAGTGACTGGATATCTTTATTAATAGCAGAGATGAGTGAAAGAAATTAATAAGAAATTAGCAAGAAATTAGTAAGAAATTAGGCTCTTTTTCTTTTAATCCAAACCAAAAATGTCCATCAGAGGGAGGCAGCTTCCACAAAGCTGAGCCTTATTTAAATTCACATCCAGCTTTCAAATGAGCTGGATAGCTTAATTGCATTTGGTCAGTCAGTGGAATTTCCATTCTCTAATTAAGTATTTGTAACCTTGTAACATAGACTCCTTTGAAGAGGGAAAAAACCCAATACAACCAGGAAACAGAACCAAAACTCTCACGCTCTTTTCTTTGGTTGAGGACATGGTATAATAATAGTAAACTATAGAGGTGAAAAAGACAAACAGGATTAATGAATTTTAGAAAACATAAGCTTGTTTGGTTGTTTTGGTTTGACTTTGATTGGGAAATTGTGCTTAGGCTAAATTGAGCTAACGTGTAATTTGTCAGCTGGACTAAAAATGCTGTAATTGTTCTTTGCTCCTTTCACCCTAACAGAAGAAAAATGAAAGGCAAACTCTCCAAGGCCTGGCTGGGTCTCTGGCTTGTTTGTTTCTCTGCTGTGAGCTCTCGAGGGGCAGACCAGAGCCATGGCCTGTTGCCATGGAGGTGTCCCATCCTGTGGGGACACCTTTCCCCATGGTGGAAGCACCACCTTGGAAGGTGCCACAGTTTGGCTCCGAGACATCACAAGAGGAAAGGAATTGCTGCTCTGAGGAATTTAAGTTATTTTAAACTTAAATAATATTTAAAATATTTTTCAAGACTTCCAAGGAGAGGGAATGAGAGAGGAAAAGAAGAGTTTGTCCTGGCTTTATTGGTACGAAACAGGCAGGTATTTAGTGGAATGGTTTGGGTTGGAAGGGACCTTAAAGACCATCCAGTTCCAACTCCTCTGCCAAGGGCAGGGACAGCTCCCACTAGCCCAGTTTGCCCAGAGCCCACCCAGCCCTCAAACACCACCAGGGAAAGTTTGGCTGACTTTCACTAAGGCGTGTGAGGCGCTCACTTGCTGAAGCCCAGCGAGTGACACATTTGAGGCAGCGCAGATAAACTGTGACGGCAATCTCCGCTGCTGATTTGCAGTTTATAAAACAGCTTTCTGCTTGTGGGAGGTGGCAAGCTCATAGGAGTCCAGGAGGGCTCCTGCTGCTGGCAGAGAGGTTTGAGTGGCTGAGTACACGAGGGCCACGGGGGATCACTGGTAATGACACTGTTAATTGTGGGAGCATCACGCCTTGCACGCAGGCCAGGGGTGTCACCAGCCAGGGTGAGCTGCTGACTGCAGCTGTCAAAGTTGGACTCTGTAGTTATATCTGCATTAATAAATTAAATAGTGCCAAGGCCCAAGCTGCCATCACCTCAGCTGTCAATGCTGTCAGGCTCCAGGACTCACCAGTGCCGAGGGGTTTCGTAGGTGAGTTCTGCTTAGCTGGAGGGATGCACTAAGATCACCCATGGTGATAGACACTCTGTAGGCAGGAAGAATAAAAGGGATCACCAAGAAAAACACCCTCAAAAGAAGTCAGGATCCCAGAGCTTCAGAGAAGAAATTAAAACTGAAATAAAAAAGTGTTGTGCATGTATCTTTGAAGAAGGAATTCCTTGATTTATCAAGATTTTTTTGGAGACTGGACCACCCCTTAGTTCGGGAACATCTGCAAAGGTTTTGGTGCTATTTCTTCAAGAAGACAAAGATGTTTTGTTACTGCTCCCCTGCTGCTCTTTGCATGTAGGAGGAAAGCAAGGAACAGAATAACTGCACATTTCTCTTTTTCTGTACTCTGTTCTTTTTCCTACTTATTCCTCCTCCTTCTTTCAGCCATCATCTGCATAGCAGCAGTCAGCTAGCATACATTCTTCAAAACAGGAACAAGGTCAGTCCCATCCCAGACTGAAAGCTGGAAGCAGGGGGAGGTCTTGGAAGAACTACAGCCAACACTCAATTTGACCTCCACTCACAAATGCTCTTAGCCCATGGCATGGGGTGCCCTGAAATTGTTATGGACAGAAATATTTACATGTGATGTATTTACATTTGCTCTTTGGCTTCAAATCTGATGGCTTTTTGTTATTTTGAAGGTGCAAGATACAAATTCATAGAGATCATATGAGCTGCTAATATTAGCTACATTGTTTAGATAAAGAGAACAAATGATAAAATTACATGAAACAGTATTTTCTGAACATGCCCTCGGTTACACACCAATCATTTGCAGGATTTGGAGTCTCCTAGCAAACCCTCTCATTAAACCCTACTGTTTCAGGATTCCTGTTGTTTCTGTCATATTTCAGCAAATTTTATTCAGATTCAAATTCCCTGTACTGGGTTTTAACTTGAAGGCCAGGTTTTCTTAAAGGAACAAAACAGCTTGAAAGGAACCCTGAGAATTTAGATTCTGACTACAATTTCACAGTATCACAGAATCACAGGATGGGAAAGGCTGGAAGGGAACACAGTGGGTCATCTGGTCCAACCTCCCTGCTCAAGCAGGGTCATCCTAGAGTTCTAGCAAAGTTCTGGCAGTTTCCCTGCAGGTTTCTCTACCAGTTCTGGCAAGAAATTTTCAGCTCAAAATGGTATTTTTTGAAAAGAGAAGTTTCAAACTTGAAAGTTATGATCTTATACTTGTTTTTTTCCTTTCTTTTATACACATAAAGGATTTTCAGGTCATGGAATCACTGAATTACAGAATTTCAGAATTACAGAATGGTTTGGATTGGAAGGGACATTACTAAAGATCATTTAGTTCCAACCCATCTACTATGGGCAGGGACCCCTTCCACCAGATGCAGAGACTTATGTGACACAATTCTACTGATCTCAGATTCTTTTTATTGTAACTCTAAGATACAGCTCTTTAAAGTGAGACACTAATGGATTCAATAATTTTAAGCAGTATTCACCATGTTTCTACTCATGTTCTTCTAATCACTTTACTCTGGGGTTATTGTTTGACGAGGGACTTGAGCCAAAAGAAGAGGAAACAAAGAATAAGTGAATTTTTCCAATGACCTTGAACAAATGCCATGAGTGGTGCACACATGTGCCTGTTTCAGTTGTGAGCCTATAGGAGCTTTAAATTACTCTAAACGTTTAAAGCAGGCTGAGCTATATAAGAAGCTCTAAGAATTTAAACAAAACCACTTCCAAGATTTTAAGTAGTTTGGGCATTATCTTTGTTTGGCTGAGCTTTACCTTAATGGAAGCCAAATTAAAAAAAAAAAAAAAGGATCCTTTTTTTATAGCATTTTGTTTTAAAGAATAAAAAAGCCTTAGCTGCGAACAATGTATTTGGGAGATAAGGAGGTTAGAGAGGGTAGGGATAGCTGATTATAAATTCCATGGGCCTGATGGCTTTGGATCAAGGAATTTAGCTGATGTTGAAGCATCGTACTTAGCTAAAGTGTTGAAATAAATAAAATGGTCCTGCCAGCAATGTTATATCACCTCTATGTGGTGACCAAGTATTTTTTAAAAGGTAGTGTGGGTACAAATGCCTAATGAATAAAAAATCCCTAAGTCTAATGACTCAGGCAGTAAATCTACCTTTGCATTTCCTGATTAAATTCATCAAATATTGACACTGCACATACATCCAAACATATTTCAAAAACCAAACATTAGCTGAGCACAAATTAATGTGTATTCTTGAAAGATAACTGCACCAGGACAGTGAATGAAGAGGAATTGGATTGAAAGCTGGTGGCCTTTAGAGATGAATGAGCTGATACAAGCAATTTGGGTTGATACCAATTAATGACATTGTGTGAAGGAAATAAAGAACAAGTACAAAAAAAAAAAAGAGGATTAATTTAATTGCTTGAAGTGAAAATCTAGCCTTTCCCTGGACTACAGAGCGATAATGGAGAATAAGCTCTCAGTTACCAAATATGACCCATGTAGACCTGACACAAAATCCTCAGTTTGCTTTGCGTTTTCCTGGCCTTTTTCCCCTCCTGCAAAGTATACAAATATCCCTTCCCAATTTTTTTTTTCAATTAGCTTTTATTTCCACTCTGTTTTTCTGCCCTTTTTGTTCTGACAGTATCTGGATGTCTGATATTCCATTAAAGAATTACTTTAAACCATAATTGCTTGTTTTGACATGATAACGAAACATAGACTGAGCCATTGATTGTCCTTGTGTCTTTCCTAAGGGTAGAGCACATCAGGCATCTGACATCATGATGGGCAAGCACTTTATTTACTAGAGAAAACAATTAGGAAACCAGTAGCAGTGCTCTCCTAAGATTTTGCTAAGTTTTCGTACTGGCTACTCACCTTTTCAGTGAACACTGACATTCCTGTTAGAACAAAAGCATCATTTGGGATCTGCACTGTCTTCTAAAAAAGTAATGCAATTTATGTGTTATTTCATCTGCAAATAATTCAACCCTGTCTAGAAGTTAATGTTTAAATTGGCTGAATTAAGGTGCTGTTGCAGAAAATCGAGTCATATAAATGTTGTGGAAAAAGAAAGTGTAAGAACGGCCTTTTTGTAAGAAAAAAATTACTCTCCGAGAGCATCAGATCAGTCGATGACACTTTCGGCACTTATGGCAATATAAAAATTGCTCACTGAATTGTTTACATTTTTCTATATTCACCCTCTGCAGTCAGGGCTTTGGAGCCAGAGTGGGAAGGGGAGGGAAGAGGGAGGCTGCGGAGCAGAAGCAGCTTTATCAGCAGGTCAGCACTGTGTTCAGTCGCTGCGCCTGGGGTTTCTCTGGGAATGCTGGGCGGCTGTGCAGGAACACACCTGAGTGCACCTGAGGCACACAGAGAAGGGGAACTGCGATGGCCTGGCACGGCTTCTGAGCCTGGCTGCTGTGCCAGTGGGATTTGGTCTGTGATATTGCACTGGGCTTCCCTAAAGGGTTGTGAGCCAGCAGCAAGAAAGGAGTTTGCCCCTTGGCCTTCTCCTCACTGCTGAACATCGAATGAACAGCAAAACCAGCAGGAAAAGGAAAATGAGATCGCGCTTTTCCTTAGGAGCCAGTGAATGTGCTCAGGGGATGGTGCTGGGTGGTTCAGGAGAGCACAAGGAGCCCAGGGAGCAGGAGGAGGAGGGGGAGAGAGCCTGCAGCAGGGCCGGCACCGCAGAGCATGAAGCGAACAGCTCCTGATCCAGCCCCACCACTGAGGCTGAACAGATTAAGGAGGCAAATCCATCTTTAACCTCTGGCTGACTCCCAGCCTGCTCCCACCAACTGAGTCATAACAAAATGGATTTTGCTTCCGCTAGTTTGCCACTTGCCTTCACTCTTGCATAACGTGCAAGTGCATTAAGAATTACTTCTCATTCTGTGAGAGAACACGTGAGTTCCTTTTTAACCCATCAAGCTCAACCCACAAAGCAGGCACTCAGTAATACACTGAGGGTAAGGGAATGCACCATCTTCACCCACCGGTCCAGTGTGTTTCACTCCATATTTCTCAGCAGCTGAGTTATCCTGCCACTTGACTTGGCATGGAATTGGTTTTGCTAGGCCTGGAAAAATTTTTGCTCATAGAATCACAGAATGGGTTTAGGTTGGAAGGGACCTTAAAGACCATCCAGTTCCAATCCCACTGCCATGGGCAGAGACACCTTCCACTATCCCGGGTTGCTCAGAGCTCCATCCAACCCAGCCATGAACACTCCCTGGGATGGGGCATCCACAGCTTCTCTGGAAAACCTGTTTCAGTGTCTTACCATGCTCACAGTGAAAAATCTCCTCCTAATATCCTGATATTGGAGTGGCCATCATATTTTCCAAAGTAAATATCCTCCTACTCACCAGTACCACAATTCTGTTCCCACCACACCATCATCAGGGAAGGGATTTGCTTTTACAAAACCTGCTTTAAATGCACAGCTTGCCTCATGTGTCCTTATTCCATTTTGTCAGCTGGTGATGCCAGGAGGGAGAGGTGGGTTTACTGCCAGGTGACAGGATTGCAGGGCTCAGGGAGGTCTGTTTAGTGGCAGGAGTCTGAGCAGGAAGCTCTTTGCTGCAATTAGCAGTAATTCTCTGAAGGGTGGTTGGCAGGAGGGTCCTGCTGGGCAGGGAGGAGGCAGCCAGCCTTTCCCTGTGCCAGGTGTCATAATGTCTTTGCTGGACCTGGTGGGAAGATCTTGAAGGAAGCAGGGTGGGAGGGTTGTTAAATTTCTGCTCTAACTGTGAGGAATTGGATGCAGCTGGAGTGGTAGGGGATTTTCCTGGTGGGAATAACTTGCACAGAGCTCTTTGGCAAATGTCCTTTTGTTGTTGGCGGGTCACAGGCTGGGGGCTGCAGCCGAGGCAGAGAGGGCAATGCCAGGGGCTTCTGCTGCTGACCAGTTAACCTTTAAGGAGAAACAGAAGGGCATCTGAGACACCTTATTGGGGGGAAAGTGGAGGAAAGGAGAAGGGTGCACATGACAGGGCTATCCAGGGCTTCCGGAAATCCTGATCCAGCATGAGTTAAGCATTGCTTTATGGCAGCTGGAGTCAGAACCTATCTCTAAGTTTAAACACCTCCTTTAATCATGGCAGCATCCTACCACTGTGTGTTTGCTGGATCCTGCTCATAAAGTATCTATCATGCTGTCTCTGCATCAACAAGGTCTAAACCACACAGAAACAGGAAACAAAGACTGGGCTTTAATAGGATAAATGATGTTTTCTTATCATTCATTAACCACCATTTTCCCTGCTGTATAAAAAAAATCTGCTTTGTTTTGGAAGACAAACAGATATAGAAGAGAGGGGGCACCCACAGGAAAAAGACGCCATTTGTCATAATTTAAGATTTATTGCAGGAGGTGTGTGCAATGATGACCCAAGGGAATGTCCTAAATGCTGCAAGATCTTGCGATAGATTGGACTAATAATAGGCATTCATTTCCACTGGAGGTGCTGGCTAATGGCCATGATAAAAGTCTATTAAGATATTAGATTATTGTTTTTCAATTACATAAGGTTCAGTTTTCAGAGGAATGGAATGCAGCAAGATAATTTAAATATCAAAGTTATGCAGTCAAAAGAACGTGATGCTATTTCAACTCTCACCAACTATTTCTGTTACAGAACATTGCAATTCCCAGAATTTATTCTGTTGTCCTTTCAGCAGTCCCCGCTCCTGGAACATGGGAAACTCAGCTTCTCTTTTTTAATGCATGAGAAAGTTTTTTTCCAGCTCTTACTGATGCATGGAAAAGTTTTCAAACGTGAACGCCTAAGAAAATAGGACAGATGAAAAAAACTCTCTTTTTTTGTTATGTTTTGGGTTTTTGTTGTTATTTAACCTCATAGTTTTCAACAAATCTTCCAATTCCAGTTGCTACTCAAAATCACCAATACTGCTTGTGGTGCTACTGGCAGATGTTCACCTAAACCCTGTCTCAGTGTGGCAGTTGATGTAGAATGTTGAAACCCAGGCTTCAAAAAGGCTACAGAACAAAATTAATATCTTGCCTGAATTTTCATATAAGCGAAACCTAATTCCTCCAGCATGCCTTGATCCACAAAGCATCTAAAGGTAAACACAGTGACAAATCACATCCAAATGTTCGAAAATATGAAAGAACGAGTATTTCTGTTGCACTTCATTCTTACATAACCTCATTTTTTTCCTTAAAGGCCTGAAAATAATGTCATTGTATTTGCAATTATTTAGCTGTTTAAAGTGATCTTGATACAATTTGCAATAAAATTATTTTCACATGTCCAGTTCCTTTATCCTGCTGAAACTGAAAATACAGACTGGCAGCTTTGCAAGCTCTGAATTTCCTCATTCTAAGAAACACGAGTTTCTTTTAATGCATTTTTTTTTTTTTTCTGCATGACTAATATATTGAGTAGAGATGAAGCACCACCTGATTTTTTTAGTAGAAAACTATGTTTCTCCCCTTGGGCTTATGATACCCAAAAGCCCAAGAAAAGCTGTGATTGGGATTTTAATTGAGAGATTTGCCAAGGGTGAAAGCAGGTTTTAAATTACATGGTGGAGGACAGAACCATCACATTCCACTGCTGACTAGTACTGTAGCTGTGTTTGCCATTTACAGTGTGCAGCCAGGCTTGCAGAGATAAACCTGGAAAATAATGAAACAGAAAAGAGTTATCTATCATCTGTGTTTCACTGATTGCTCAGAAACAACAAACCTATGGTTAGGTTGAACATATGGGAAAGGAGTTTGTATGACTCTCCATCAGTGTAAAGGATCAGCAATGTGGATGGGTGATTTCTGATGTGACAGCCTCAGAGTCACAGCAGTTACCCTGATAGCAGGCAGAATCAAATGCATTCTGAGTCTGGCTTTAGATGAAGTAAGCAGATACAAGACTTTCTCATTTAAGTGGGAAAAAAAGCCCAGAGTAAGCTGGAGCAAAGCAGGCAGCTGCCTCCGCACAGAACTTCTCTGCAGCGTGCAAGTGTGGCTTGCCCCAGGCAGACGTGGAACAAACACTGTAGGGAGCTGGTTTGAATGCTGCTGTTGGGGGGAAACTAACAAAAAGCATAACCTGTGAATGTCCCATCCCTGGAGGTGTTTAAGGCCAGGTTGGATGGGGCTTGGAGCAACCTGGTCTACTGGAAGTTGTCCTGCCCATGGCAGAGGTTGGAATTAAATGTTCCCTTCCAACACAAACAATTCTATGATAATTTATTCTTTTTTATGACTATAAATACAAAGAATATCACATGGGGCAGGAGTGATCTTTTGTACATCATTCCCATTTAAAATCCAGATGCATCTGTGTTCCAGTTTAGCAGAGTCTAAACTCACACAAACCATCAACTTTATTCTCCTTCTTTTTTCCCATGACTAGTAGTTAGGTCTTGCAGAAAGTTTATACTTTTCCCTATTTCCTACCACAACATCAAAATATGATTTCAAATTTCCGAGCACTTTTGCACACAAGACCTGGCAACGAAGTGTAAAGTGGGGGGAATCAGAAGAGTGAAGCCCATTCCTGAGCCCAAGCATTTCATGAGTGCTCACAAGAATCCCATGCCTTAACCTTGGGGTCAAACATTTGCTGTTACAATGCTCAGAGCTTAATTCACTTACAGCCAATACTACAGATACAAAAATCAGCAGAAATATATTGAGTTTAATGGGGTTTCAATTCGGGGCATGCCAAAGGAAGTCTATTCCTGGGAGCCATACACTTCTTTGGACTCCACACACACTTTAAGCACAGGCAAACATCTCTATTAACTGTTGGGTTTTTTAAACAGTGACCAAACAACCCCACAAGCCTTAGACTGGGTGGGTCAGCTTGTTTAAAACAAGTTGAGATCTACAGAAAGTCAATATAATTGGAGTCTTTTAGACAAACTGCAGTGTGAGAAACTGCCATGATTTAATTTCTCAATATTTTTTCTTCATATTGCATTAAATGACCCATGACTTTGATTAAATTGAAAATTTAATGTATTGGCACTTTCAATGCCTTCAGATTTATATTTTTTCACGGTTTCTATTTATGTTCCAGTTTTACTTTATTATATTTCTAGGAAAAACTAATTTCAGAGGACTCTACCAGCTGCCACATAATGAAATCCAAATCTCAGAGAAGTTACAGTTTCTTTGCTCCTCCAAGTCAGGTGAGACCAGCTATTGTACCTGTCTTCTCCAAAGGGGTCCAGAAGGTTTGGGCCCATCTTCTCTGAGCTAGGCTTTTCTTGTTTTCTTACATGAGCAAGATACAGATACCAATTTAATTTTTAGAAAAAGTTGTTTATATGTGAGGAATCAGATGCTTTCGGGGAAATCAAAGTTTTGCTGTACCTTGTGGCAAGGCATACAGGGAGCCACAGCCACCGCCTGCTGAAAAAAGCACTTGCTTTTCCATTGTTAAAAGGATTGCCAGAATTGCTGGTTTCTGCTGATATTTCCCCATGCCTGAAAAAGTGTAACCCTCGAGCTGATTTTTCTACAGAGGGCTCAGTAAAAATAATTTAAGTGTTTCCAAAGTAAAGAGAGAGTAATATAGGATTTTTCACACAAAAAAAAAAAAAATATATATAAAAAAAAAAAAAAAAAAAAAAAAAAAAAAAAAAAAAAAAAAAAAAAAAAAAAAATCAAACCAAATGTGACAACAGTTTCACCAAGAATTCTTGCAGGATTCAAAATTTAGGGTGTGTGTAATTTTGGGAGGGATCCTATCTACCACTGTGAATACACTTTTTATCCTTTCCATGAAAATCCAAGCCAAATCAGCCATGGTTTAAACTTCCAGCTCTTATTAGGATGATCTTCTTTTTTAGGGTTGATTTAATGCTGCATCTGTTTGTGGCAAAGGATGTTTGGGCCTACTGCAGGGGCTGTCCCCATCTGCTGATTGAACCTGGTCTGTTCAGAGTATCGTAGAGCAAAGAATGACTTTCACCTGTGGCTATTGCTCCTTCAGGGGCTCTGCACGTGACGAGCTCCAGGACTGAGAAGATGAAGCTGCCTCTCTTGTGCTTTTAGTGCTCCCTGCAGCTGGCAGCCTGACAGAGAGGAGAGTGGAGAAGGGAGCCTGGATCCAACAGAGAATGGGGGGAATGGCAACTGGGAGTGAGACACCAAATAACACCAAAGTAAGGGGTGGGACAGAAGGGCAGGTGAAGGCCTG
The DNA here is from genome assembly GCA_013400235.1 of Oriolus oriolus. NCBI lineage: Eukaryota > Metazoa > Chordata > Aves > Passeriformes > Corvidae > Oriolus > Oriolus oriolus. The sequence goes on from VXBT01002910.1 coordinate 491,403, forward strand.
GAAGAAGGAGGATGAACAGAAATAGAAAGACAGCTGGAGAATAAGCCAGAAATTAGAAGCTCTACCAAAGGTGGTGGAGAGGATGCAGGAGAGAAAGGAGGAGGAGGCTGAAGAGAAAGGGTTATAATTTCCCACCAGGGAAATTATGTCCTCTATAGTTCAAAGCTGCAACCAAATTTTGGCATCCTTTTTGCCTTGGGGAAACTGCTGTAAGGAGTGAAGGCACCTGAATGTACATATCCATGTAAATTTTTTCTTCTGTATTGTAATACTGTGTGTGTGGATGCACCTACTGCCTCTAAAGGGGACTGGATACTGGGCTCCATGTGTTCCTTGCCCTTCAAGCACTTGACATTATAACCCTAAAGTTAAACCTCTTTACTTTTGAGTACCAAAAGAAAGAGTCCTTGGCTTCCTATTGGGAAAGACAACGAGGTGTGTCTGCATTGCAAGCACAAATGGGACACTAAACAGGTAGACCACAAATAAAAATAGCTATTCAGTACTGTAGAAGGATGAGAATGGATTTGGAACCTTAATTAACTCCTTCCTTAAGTATCAGACAGCAATCAGCACAAATTACAGATTAGGAGCTTTCGGCTCTTGAAAACATGGAGTCTTTGCTTCCCTGCCTCCTCCTCTACCCACAGCTGCAAGAATCCAGCTGAGACTAAGAATGTTGGATTTTTTTTTATAGCACTCGTAAAAATCAAGTCCACAATCAAGTAGACAAAGAAAACCATCATGAAAGGAAGCAAACATCCGGCCTCGGTGTGCGCGTGGAGCGCTGGCTGGAATGGAGCCTCTTCAGCGCAGCTGAGAGCCTGCTCAGCAGTCTGAGCTGGCAGCCTTCAACTAGCCCCTAATGAGCCTCATCAAACAAACAAACAGAGATAGAGGCTTCACAGATTAGCACCAAAGACAAGTACTGGATAATTCCTATGGTTTTGTGCAGTGCCTACATCCTCCTTCCTTCTGGAGGTGGAGGGAATCTGTCCTAACCTCACCCCTCCGATGTGGGGCAGTGGCTTCAGATGGGACATTCACCCTTCTTCTGGGGCCTGCAGCGCAAAACTCCTGCCCCTGGGGATGAGCCCCTTGGCTCTTTGGATAAGATAAATCACATCTTGAGGTGTCCCCACCTCAAGATGATAATGACCTGTCCAAATTTGTACAGTTGTTGTCTCCTGCTCATGGGTTGAGAGAAGGCCTCCAGTTCAGGGGGCCACTGCCAGGACAAGGCGCACAGCCCATCAAGTTGGGATTCAAGGACACTATCCCACTTTCTTGTGTTTCACTGACTTACTGATGAGCAGCATTGTTCTGCCTGTCTGCATGAGGTGTTCTTCTTTCTCCTAATACAGCATCTCATGTCAGAAATAAAATGTTATCATTTCGCAACACAGCTGGGGGTATCTATTTCTCACTCAGCACAGGACCATATTCCTCAGTAGAATTTGCCAGTGATATGAAAATATGGAAGGAACAGTATATGGTTTCCTATGCCAAAGTTTCCTTCCTGTGGCAGGAACTGCAGAAACTGCTTATTAAATTCTCTTTTTCTCCCCACGAAGAGCTCTGGTTTGTAATAAGAACAGAGACTAGAGAATGAGTCTTACATAAAGCCAAACTGCACAATTCTGCCTAATTATTTGTCCTTGAAAGGAGACCTTGTAATCCATCTTCTGATGCATTTTTTTTCCTCACCATGAATCTTTGCACAACTGTCCTCATGACAAATATCATTTGATCTGGGGACAGCCCTGTCTGGAGTGTTTGCATCAAGAGCCTTTTCCAATAAGCTGCAGCTCCTACCTTAATGAGAATAAGAGCCTTATGACAAATACAGGGCTTTCAATAGCAAATACAGCTTCTGTACAGCACACTCAGGTCTCTCCTTACTGAGGAATAAACTGACAAATTTTTGCTTCCCTCTAGTTAAAAAATAGCACAAATACTGCAGTGTTTGCATAGAGGAACAAGGCTTTGTTTCAGTCTTGATTCCTTTCTCAGAAAGGAGTGTTGGGAAGGCTTCTATGGAAGTATCTACCCCAGCATCTTGGTCGTCCTGCACTGAAAAGGGGAAAGAGAGCCTAAACTGGATTTTTTATGTCTGAAACTGAACAAGAAAATGCAATTCCAAGATACTGCTAACATGCTCCGAACACTTGCAGTCCCTTGGACCAGGCTGGACCTGGACCAAGGCAAAACCCTCTGAAATGTGGAGGTTTTTGCATCCTCAGCTCCAGCTGTGTCTATGGATCTGCTTCTGTTGGTCTGCACTGTCTGTTCATGTAGGGCATAACCCAGGAGTGTAAGGGCAGGGATGAGGCAGGTGGAGCTGTGGGGTCTCAGGTAACACCAAAAGGAGATTTCATGAGCAGGGTGATGTGGGGATGTGTCTGCAAAGGAGACTAGCAAGGAAAAATTACAGGAACAGGCTGTAGGGTTGGAGGTATCTGAGCAACCCAACACTGCATCTAGAGCTGCAGCCATGCCAGACACCAAAATGAGTCTGGGAGCTGTGGGAGGAGAGGAAATGTTGGCATGGGACATGCAGAATTTAGGGAAATCAGCTCCCTACAGAGATGGGGCTGCAGCTCATTGGACATTTGGGGTGAACACTTTGGACAGAAAATACAGAATTCACAGAAATCGTGTGAATTCTCAGCTGATTTTAGCTTTTACAAATCCAAGCCTGGACAGATGAGGCTGGAAAAAAACAAGGATGATCTCCGTTTCTTCAGTCTATTTCCATCCTGCTTGCAGACTGAGCTCAGCAGCACTTTCCTGGACACTCACCATGAGCTGGTTTCACGTATCAAAAGCACAGCCAGAATTGTGGCTACAGGTTATGGCAAAGCCCAGCTTTATTTAGTGAGTCCTTATCCAGCCAGAATTAGCATCATCTTTTCTAAAATAAATCTGAGGAACAAAACACAGTGTCTAAAGGCAGCGACCAATGAATCATAGTGAATTGCTGATGAAAATGTAGCTTGGGATTGTTTGGCATTGCACCCCCAGTGATGTCAGCCGAGTGCAGTGAAATGGAAATAATCGATCTTATCCTGCCTCACTTGCTGAAGCACTGACTTGGCATCAAGTTTCACAAAGCAAAACTTTTGCTTTTCCTTTTTGATGCTTGTTTTCACTTTTCTAAAGACTCCTGAAAATGTTGAAATGAAAATTGAGATTTTTGGTAAAAATTTTCCTTTTTGGAAAAGCTTATTTTGGAAAAGCCTTGGAGATGCTGCATATGATTTCATGAGCTATGTTGGTCAGTCTCACTTCATGTCTTCTGGCAACAAGAAAAAAAAATGCAGCTTTACTGGTAAACTGGGCCTTCCAGCTCTGTCCCTCACTGACACATAAATTTGGAGACTTATGCATGAGGAATCATCTGTTTGGTGGGATGTACCCTTTCTGCTAAGCACTGGGGGCAGCCCTCAGGGCTGGGTTTAGTTTCTAGGGGTGGATAATAAACACTACCCTGAGCCTGCACTTAAAAATGTAGAAAACCTCAAGCCTTTGCACAGCAAGTGAGTGATATTTCCTTCCTTCAGACTCTTAAAAGTAGAGTATCATCCTGAGGGAAGAGAGAAAATGAAGAGAAAGAAATAAAAATGACAAACTAACCAGCTAGCCTTTCCTTTCCATACAACAATACATAACACATTTCTCTCACCAATTTCAGATGGAGAAACTGTGAAGGCAGCTGGAGGTTTCCCAGCCCACAAACCCCAGGACTCTGCCGACCCCTGGATGCTCTCAGGTCCCTGGTCCATCCCACACTGGGATAAAGAGCATCCTTGGTGCTGCACCTGCCTTAGTGCATAATGCTGCAGCTCTTCACTCCTTCCTCACCAGCCTCCCTCCTTCACCTGACACTTTCCCTGGCTCATCTTTTCTTCCTTTTGCCTCGGTACCTTGTATTCTGCAGCCAACACCACACCACTCTGAAAGGGGACTGTACTTTGTTACCCAGAAAAAACTTCTCAGATAATCTTATTTTACCTAAAACTGTATTTTACCTAAAACTTTCACATAACAAGGCCTGAAGCGATTGCTCTACATCATGCAGCCCACTCACCCCAGTGTGTCTAGCCACAGCTGGGGACCCCAGGCTTTCCTTGTTACAGCCATATTTTTAACTCCAACTGATGATACAAATTTTTAATTTCTTTTTCATAAATTCCTCCATTTTTGGTAAAGTAAAAAATGAAAATTGAGCCTTGTCCATTGGTGGTTTTTATGCAATCCTGTTCTCTATGCCAAGGATAATGAAGTTTTTATTTTTCTTGGGACTTTCATCCCTCTTTAGGAAACAGTTTCTTTTTTGAGTCCACACCAGCAGGATTACAAGCATTTACCTTCACCTGCATTTCCAGTTTCATCGTGAACACATTGCAGCTTCCTTAAGACTTAGCAAATATTGCAAGTAGTCATCCAATATTTGTTTATCTCCAGAGTTCTCCACTTGTGCCTAAAACTGGATGAGTGCAAGATGCCATGTGGGATATGGGTGTTTATTTTTATCAGAGAGTTCACCCAGCTATGTTGTTCTGTAGTTTTACACCACCTTAATTCCAGGCCACATCAGAACCAGAGCAAAATCCAGCTCTTTTTAACTGAACACAGCAGTCATACAGGGCATACCAACCTCACTAGTTAATGGCAGTGGTTAATAATCCATTAATTCATTGACTGTTTCTTATTCTTTGTCTTTTATTTGTTGTGTAAGAAAATATTCAGCCCTTGAAAACAGCATCTCTGCAGGGAAGCACCAGCATGGGAAGCTGTGCTTAGAGTGCCTTCTCTTACACAGAAATGCTAAGAGCCACCCATTTTTCATTAAAATGTAAGGAAAAAGCTTTTACTATGAGGGTAATGAAGGTTACCCAGAGATCCTGTGGAGTCTCCATCCTTGGAGATGCCCAAAACCCCACTGACCACTGCCCTAAGCAGTGCTTGGAGCTGACCATGCACTGAGCAGGGGCTGGATCAGGTGACTTCCAGAGGTGTCTTCCAACCTCAGCCATTTTGTGGTTCTGTGAATTCAACACAATATGCAAACAGTGGACAGAATAAGTGCTTTAATTCATTTTCTGGGGGCTGGAAGCAGCAAGCAAAGACCCCTGACCTGACTGAGGATACATCCACAGTTCAGCATCATTTAGCACAGAGCAGCCAGGATGGGTATTCCTGTGTTAAGAGTGTAACAGTGCAGAACTTACAGTGGGAGATTCTAGAAATGGAAAGTAGTGCTAATTTAGGTGATGAAGCTAGAAAAGACAATGCAGGACCACGTGTTACATCCCCAGAAGGATGGGGAAGTGGAGGAGCATTATCCTGCAGCTACAAACCACAGCTATGGATCAACAGTGCACCTTGGCTAACACCTGTGTGTACAGGTTACCTGGTACCCAGAGCTGGGCTCTTCTCTAGGTGACCTTACATGTTTGCATAATACACTTCTCCTTGTAAGAGGAACTCTGGTGTCTGTCCCAGGATTTAGTAATTCAGCAATTTTGGAAAGGTCAGATCTGGAATTTAGCCTATTAATAAAAACATAGGCAATTCATTGCAGGCTAAGTGGTAATTTCAATTTAGCATCAACCTGAAGGCACATACCTCATCCTTTTAGCTGGCTAAATTTATCATTAATAGAAGCACTGAAGTAACCGATGTCATTGCTGGCAGCGCACGGATCTCCCATCAGGATCAGATGATGAATATAATTCCTGAGCTGCACAGAGGAAGGGCAATCAGTTTAACATGGACGTGTAAATAAATGCAAAGGGTTGGCTTTCCAGACTAAAAAGAATGGAGAGTGTTGGATTTTCCTTAGGCAGCCAGTGGTTCCAACTGAATATTTTTGAGACTTCCCTTAGTAATTCTAATGGCATGACTTAGAGATTAATGTTACTCACATAAACATGCCTTTTCCTTGTTTTCAGGTATTTCCATAAGGCAAATTGCTGCCTAAGTTCAGACACAAGAGTATTGAGTTACAAAAACCTGGGGGAACAGCCTATAATAGCAGAACACATGGAAGAATAGAAATGCTTTCTTTCTGCATGTGGAAAACCAAGATTAAGGGGCTAGATTGAGAGCAGAAGGGGCAACAGAGAGATACACGTACATCCCAAAATCAGATCTTAGCTGGGTTCAGGTTCCTCCTGAATCCCCTTTGTCTCTCACTGTTGCCTACAGGGATGATGCAGAATATCAAGTCTTCCATCACAGGCACCTCAGGAAGATGCTAAAATGAGGTGGGGGTGAATTCCCACATAAACAAATTGCTCCAGTTGTCACAGCTTGGGACAGGTGAGTGATTAAACAAGGTTTTCCAGAATCCTGGTTGACATGTCCACCATACAAGAGGATTCTTAACCCTGCAATAGACAGAAAACTTTTCCGTAGCAAATACGAGGACAGCACAAGTCATGCCTGTCAGCCATTTCAGATTGTGTAGTCACCATTTCCCCCTCAAATCTGTAACAAAACAGCCAACAGCAGTCTTTAACACTAAGGTATAAACATCCACTGCAGGCAAAAATAGTATTTTGCTCCTGAAATCCACTCTGTAGCATATAATCAAGAACTGGACCTTTTTATTATACTGATAGTGAGGTATTTCATGAGAAAAACATCCCTTCACTGGAAATGTTTTGGTACTTTTTCTCATTCAGAAAGAGAAAAAAAAAATAGTCAAAGTATCAATCACATTTGCTAAAAGAAAGTTTCCTCAATAAATGTTTTTTGTAAGATCTGTAAAATTGCAGTTATAATGACAAGCCTTTTAAAATGCAATTGTTAGGAGTTCCTCTGGATAACCCTTAGGGCATTCTGCCTAGACTGACATCCTGTCCCTGGAAAATTTTAAAGGAAATGGAGCTTCACAGTTCTCAGCAGGAGCATGTTTCAGTTGAACAAATGCAAGCAGATTCACAGTCTAGGAATTCCAGTGGAAACACTGGTGATAACTATACAGAAATGCCAGTCTCTTCAAATAGATTTTGCACCAGTTTATCAGTACAAAAAATACATTCCCCCAAATTGCTAAGGTTGTGTAAAAAGTTGTATGTCTACATCTTAAACTTTTTTTCTTTCAAGTCTTAAAGTTAGTCTTAAAGTCCTCATATGATGGAGAGTTTCTTATATTTAGAGTAAATAATCAGTCCCTCCTGTTACTTGTAAGTAGGTAAATGAAAGAAGAATTCCTGTCTAGTGCACTTGGCAGCTGAATTTATTTTTATGCTTTTAATATGAATTATACAGAAACTTAGTTAACCACAGACCTTCATCTTCATCCAGTCCTCATTTGCTGATGAACATGAAGCCACTACTGACACTGCCAAATATTGCTGGAGCAAAAGGATAACACAAAACTGAGCAGGATTCGAAAGGAAATAAGAATGGTGACAACAGAGGGTTTGACCAGAATGCTGGGTCATTCCTCAGGGTAAGGACAGTGACCTTGAACTTTGTCTTGGGTACCAAGAGAATATTTTTTCACCTCAAATGGAAGAGGAGGGAGAGGACAGAAAAAGAAAGAAAGGAAGAAAGGAAGAAAGGAAGAAAGAAAGAAAGAAAGAAAGAAAGAAAGAAAGAAAGAAAGAAAGAAAGAAAGAAAGAAAGAAAGAAAGAAAGAAAGAGAAAGAAAAAAAGAAAGAAAGAGAAAGAAAGAAAGAAAGAAAGAAAGAAAGAAAGAAAGAAAGAAAGAAAAAGAAAGAAAGAAAGAAAGAAAGAAAGAAAGAAAGAAAGAAAGAAAGGAAGAAAGAAAGAAAGAAAGAAAGAAACAGAAAGAAAGAGAAAAAGGCAAGTAACAGAGCTATGATGAGCAATACTGAAATTTAAGAGGATGCACGAACTGAGATTATTTCTAGTTCTGACTCAATGACCTCATATAGTGGGAAGACACATGAATGGGAGTTGTCCTAATGTATCCCACACCAAGGCTCCTTCTGAGGTCTGTTGAACATTAATTCAGGCTAAGAGTAATTACTTTGTTTTAAGAGATTTATACCCAAATGAGTTGACATTCATGGCAATAAAAAGCTTTCCATATCTATTTGCATCAGGGCTAAGCACCAGAATTAAGACTACAGAGAAACTGTTTTGGTTTTTTTTTCCCACAAACACAGCATTTAGCAGAAACCAGAAAATGAGGACCTGTTGAGACACCAGCCCTATATACTTGGACATGTGGGCTTAACAATATGCCAGACTATTCCCATGTCAGAATCTCCTATTGTATTTATCTGCTGCAAGACAGATGACAAGTTTCAGTGGGAATTGTCAGTTTTCTGATACTTGCTGGCTTTCCCCCAAACTTTATGTTTACACAGGGCATAGTCAGTTTTCTGAACAAACCTTACTTCATCATAGAAGGAAGCACCCACATAAAAAATCTCAGAAATAACATTTTGCTCCAAGCATGATGTAATGAAGCCATTGTTTCATTCAATTTTTTCTCTTTTTTCTTGTTTTTTAATAGCAACGTGTGTAGATGAGCATTCAGTGCAGGACTATCAAAAAACTTAATTCCCTAAATACTTAGCAAAATCTCCCATGAAATTTCAGCCAGGATATTAGTCATCAGAGCCCATTGTCCATTTTCCAGGAAGAGTCTGATTAAGATAGATTTATGACCACGTCCTACTAATGCAGCAGTAAGAACTGAATAGTAATGATTGCCAGTCAGTTTCAATTAACCTTTCTTGGAGGAACTTGAGTCAGTTAGGATCTCAGTTTATAATTTGACTTAATGGCAGTGGGTTTGGCTTTAAAATCATCATCTATTATGTCAGTACTTGGATATTGCAGGAACGGAACTCTAAAAAAATTTGATTTGATCACAATATTAGTGCATTAAGAAACTATATGTAAGAAACTGCACTGACACCACAGATATAAGGAAGAATTTAAAGACATTGGAGCTGTCCTAGGGTGTTCCTGGTCTCTCATACCTGTGTCAGAGAAATGCTTGTGTCTCATGGGTTCTGCTGGCTCTATGTGAACAGCTAAAGACTCCTACAGGAAAGCAAGTGGATCAAGCCTTGTTTATTTACCAGTCATGTGGGCAAACACTGTAACATTTACTCCCTTGTGAAATAAATTGGGCAGCAGGAGTAAATTGAAGAAGAGCTCTTATCCTTTGGTTTCCACAAGCAATGCATCCGTTGTGTCTCTGCTTTTCCTTTTCTGTTGTCTGTCTCAACCACAGACACGTAGCACTCTGCGTCTCATCAGGAGCCTGAAGCAAAACAAACACAAAACCTGTGAAATGTTCTTTTGCAATGGAACATTCAAATTGATGTTAATCATCAATTATTTAAGGCAATGACAGCAGATTAGCAATTTTTCAGTATATAAGCCTGCCTAAGCCACATTTCTCAGTCTCCACAACCACTTAGGAGGGCACAAACCCTTCCCATCCCTCACTTCCACTGCATCACAACCTGCAGCAGAAAATTCATCTGACCTTGAGCCAACTCCAAAGCCCTGCTAAGTTTCTCAGTGTGCCGTGGTGACAGCACACCCATCTCAGCTCATTCTAGTGCCCAGATCAAATGCAGGAAGCGGCTGAAGCTGAAGAAGAGGAGTAGGACATTGTCTAACAAGTCCAGTTGATAAAGTTTTTCTATTCCAACCTCTTGGTCTCCTTTTATCAGTCCTAACCACAGCAGCAGGGCTGCTATAAAAAGGGGAGCTGTAATTCCCACACTGTCTGCTGTGCTGCTTTGCTGAAGGCCAGCTTTGGGAGAACACTGTTAGGCCTTTTTTGTGGGTGAAGCATATCAGGGTATCAGTCTGTCATCAAAGGAGAGCTGATCTGACCTTACAGACACATTCCAAGTGCCTCAGTCTGTGTGAAATGGTCAAATTCTCTGTACAATCTGAAACTCTCTTTGCCTTTCATCAACATCTGCCTGACAGATTAGTTGGCATGGTTTGTGAAGGTGAAGGAACGTCTCTGTAACCACAGTGGTGGCTGCTATAGACCAGTTTCAGTGGGAAAGAGGCTTAAAAAACACACTTCAGTATCACAAAAGAAGTGATCCAACTTGGCATACCATCTGCTAAGTGACTTGTTACCAAATATCAGCTGGGGAAAAAATCTTGCAATGGGTTTATGTATAAATAGAAGATGTCAGTTTGGAAGCTTGTCAAACCAGCAGTTTTCAGGAAACTATTTGTAGAAGAAAGATGTCAGCTTCCAATTTTATTTTTGTTCTCTTGAAGATGTATCTTAGAATTGACATGATTTTTTATTCTTTGCAATTAGAGAGCAATCAGATTCCTTTTATGATGGTGTGTTTATTCCTCTTTAGTAGAAGTTTTGTAGTAATTGACCTATTTTCTATATAATTTTCACAGCTGAAGTGAGATAACCCTATGTAAAGTAGTTTTGAATTGACTTATATTCACATTCTTTACACAGATGAGCAGAGACAGTCCTATATAAAATTAAACCCTACTATTAGTATTCTTCCTCTTTCTAGTGTTCATTTACTCATATAAATCCCACTGGCAATAAGGCAATTACACCACAGATGGTAGAGTTCAAGCAAATTAGATTCTACTCTCTCCTCACAAATAGCTCCGCTGCACAAACTTCTCCAAAGCACGTATGTGCCGAGCCCTCATCTTGCCACTCAATTGCTTGCATAACGTCACCAAAATGCTCTCTTTTATCTGCATTTCCTCTTATCATCTGTGCCTCTTCAGCAGCTCCTTCGCTTGCTTTAGCTGGCCCCTCACAGCCAGATACCCTCCCCTAGTGACTGCCCTCAAAGTGCAAGCCAAAGACAAACATCAGGTGTTCAGTCATCCCCAGAGTGCTTTTCCCATATTTTGCATCTCTTCTTTCCAATCACTCTTTCACTCTCCCACCTCCTCACATGTGCATATGCATGTGCCTTCTATGTCCTACACCCCTCAGAACTCAGACAGCATTTCCTTCCGTGTCCATAGAATGAATTTTTTACAAGGAGACTTCAACTCTGGTTGCATCAAGGGTTCCACTGTGCTGGTGTGCAAATAATTAATATCTTCATATTAATTCATATTTGCTTAACAGAGCAAATCCCTTCCCCTGTAGGTTTTCATAGATAGATTTATTCTTATTTCAGCAATCAGATCAGCTTGACTGCTGTGTAAATAAGAGGAGTCTTGCCTTGCCATGAAGGCGAGCTGAGGCAACCTCTCTAAATACAGAACAGACACTGATAAAGCTTGAGGAGCTGCAGAGCCACCACCCTCAAATCAAATTCCAGAGCAGTGCAAAGCCAGAAGGGTCCCAACATGATGTTCCTCTGGTGGAATCGCCCCAGAACACGCTGACGCAACAAAAGGAACAGAATCGCTCTTGCTAATTCTCCACATCTCTGGGTTGGGTAACCTCAAGTTCTGGATCACTTCCATCCAATTTCAGCCACAGCAGATGCCTAGTCCTCTGTGGCACGGGAGTGGTCCAAGGTGAATGTGCCTTTGGACAATGTGCCTGTAGTGTTTGTGATTTAAATTCATAGGACACGTATCCTCAGAGTAAAAGGGCCACCTCTAGCTATATTTGCGAAGCTCAAAGGAAGACAGAATGACACCAGACCGGTGTATTTCAGCTGAATCAGAAAAGAGGTGAACAGAGGATGGAAAAAATATTCAAGAGATTCAACTTCAGCTCAGGCATCACAGAATGAAATCGTGAAATTCTGAAACCAATATTTGATTGTGATCTTAATCAAATCTTAAAAATTCAGCATAACCTTATGAATAGTTTTAAACTTAGTGGTTATAGGAATTCTTCCCTGCAAATACTGGGTTTCTCATTTAAGGACATCAGATATCTATCACACTAAAACCTAAGAGAATTTTTAATCGACTACACTTTGCAAACTGTTTTCTGGTTTTCAGGTGATTGGATTGGTGCTTCCTGCATTTTGTGAGTGAAAATTTTCTTCATTATTTTAAATTTGCATTTAATTCGTCTCTTTTTAGAAGGAGTTTCTTTTATTGAGAGAAACAGCTTTCAGAGCCCACTTCCAGAACCTTCTTGCTACTAAAGTTATTGCAATCATAAAAAATATAATCAGTCTTCTTTCATTTACGCAGAAATCTTGGCATGGAAACCCAGAGAAGGTAAATGTCTGCCTCCAAGGTTTGGATATGGAAACTAAACGCTGCCCACAGCCTGCCTGAGAGCTTTTCAGCTCAAAAAAGTTGTAGTGTCTACTGTCCTCCATCTGGAGGGCATTTGCAATGCTCTGTATGATGTTTACTACCAGATATGGAGGCAATCATGAAAGACTGAAGGGTACAAACAGATGAAGGATTTGGGATGTCATTATAACACGCCCAAATATTGAACATAGAGAAGAACTAATAAAACTGGGCTGCCCTGGGAGGTGAAAAACTTTATTAAGGTAAAATGGGGAAAAAAGTGTTGAAAGAGATAGAAATCAATAAAAAATTAAAACAGGCAGAAGCATGAAAGAAAATGTTAAGTGGATAATTTATTTACAAAAGCAAATTTTAAAATGAAGTTACTGAATAGACAAAGGGCCACATTTCTACTGTGTCTTGGACATATCTTTGCTATTGTTTTTGTCCTGTTTGAAGCTAATTTCTCTCTTTGTTTCTTCAGTTGATTCTTTTTTTTTTTAATTTTTTCTTTACTACTGGTTATAGTTATGTGCAGTTATTTCTAGTTGCTCTTTAGACATTTAACTTTGGAGTAGCAAAGCCTGATAGCAGCCGGCACTGAATATATTCCTTTGAGATGTACAGCCAAGTGTGTTAAAGATGGGAAGACAGTTCCAAGTGTCTAATAATAACATCTAAATCAAATAATTTGATGTATATGTTATATAATAGATAATATCTAAAATATTCTGGGTGAGCTTTTATTTGACTCAACTGAGGCATTAAATTTTAAGGTGGAGGGGAAAAGCTGGAATTGATGTAAGATTGGGTCATGGTATCTTGAGGAACTCTAGGGTTACAGAAGACTTCTGGGACCGTGTCATGGAGCAGGGAAAATTCACATGATGGCTTTGAAACTTCCCTTGTTTTGAAAACTAATGACAGCTGGAAATACTGGAGGCAAAGCACTGAACTTTAATAGGTGGCAAGGCATTATTTCTGTGAAATGCTGGATCACGTGCTCCAGAAGCGAGAAAGGCATCTAAGAATGACAGTGTCAGAGCAGGAAGGGCTGATGGTTGGCTGACCATGGCGCAGAGCACACAGGGAGGCAGCAGCCAGTTAAAGCAAAAGGTTTTAAACAGCCAGACTCCATTCAGAAGTGAATGGAACAAAACCATCAAAGGCTGTTAAGGGAATATTTCAGCAGTATCCTTTCCAGTGCCAGGATTCTGGGTCTGAGCAGGAGCATCACATTTGATAGGAGTTGATGCAAATTCATTTTCCCTCATGCTGCAGTAGACCTGAGACATGAAAAATCAGCATTCCAGAAGGACAAAACCAGCAAGAAACCAGTAACACAACCATGAGCCTTCCTCAAACCACATGACAAGAAAATCAGGAATACTGCAACCAGCTGGAATGTATATGTTTAGGAAGAAAATTAGTGTGAAAGGAAAAAACCACCGCAACAAAAAGGCCAAAAAGGATTGATGTGATTGCTAAAAAGCTTTCAGCAGAGGGTTTTTCCAGCCTTCCCAGCATTTTGTAAAAGTCCTGCTTTTCCCAGCGTTTTGTGAGAGTTCTCCTTTTCCCAGGCAAACTATTAAAAGCAAGGCTACGGTTTTTGTAAACTAATGTTACTATCTTACACCTGCAGGTTGTTATGAAATTTTGTTATGATATTGCCTAGGGAAATATTTAGAAATGGGTGGCTTAGGAACTGACCAATCCCTCTGATGGGTTGTTAGCCAGAGGTCCAATAACCTTTGCCACTCAAGTAAACTTCAAGCGAACTAACAGATGTAAACCCATCTGTATATTAATAAATAATGGCATTTTCTTCTTGGACTCTGGACTTTTGTGTCATGTTTTCTCTTCGTCCCTGCTATAACAGCAACAGATTGATACCACAATTCTGAAAAACACCTTTGGCCAATGCTGATTTTAGAGCACAATAAAGGGAACTGCTGGATTTATTACTGCAAGTGAGTTATATGGAAATAGAGACAGAAATAGAACTACTGGTACTACAATCTGTCTGTTTGACATTTTACATGTGTAAAATGTTAATTTGTGTTGTTTCTCAAATGCAGAAAATTGGAAAAAATTATATTTGGGTTGTAATAATGGCTTGCAGGGCTAAAAAATACTCTAATGTATTGGGAAGAAAAGAAACTAAAAAAAGTAGGTAAGCAGTCAGATATGCAATGATGCAGAGAAGTCAAATATATTCAAAAACTTACTCTATTCTGTATTTTGAAAGAAGAAGAACACTTATAACTTCAGCATGACAAAGTATTATCCAGTCCATAAGTTACTCAGGAGTGTATTATACCATGACTATAAGAAAGAAAATTCTTTAGCAAAGCAAAATAGCTTGCACCTCAAGCAAAAAAGAGTTGGCTCAGAGCATTGTGCAGAGCTGTTGTCTGTTTTCAGTCTACCTGATACAGGCACAGCCCGGAATGATGGAGAAACTAACACATCTCAATTTTCAGAAAGTGAGCAGGGATAACCCAAGTAACAAAACCCCCTTCTATAACCCCCAATAAATTAATGGAAAACATGACTGAGCATTCATTTATCCAAGAGAGAAGTAAGGAACAGGGATATAAGTACTGCCTCTCAACAGTGTCTCTTGAAAAATAAATCACGCCACATAATCCTGATTACAACCTTCAGGACACTACAAATTCAGCTGATAAAGGAGACAGTAGAGGTATAATGTGCTTAGATTTCTACAATACATATGACTGAGCACAGAGCAATCAGATGAAAATATTAGAATGTTACATTAATAATAAATTCCAGTTTAAACAGATTAGACAACAACCCAATCTCAAAAAGTAGCCGCTAATGTGAAATCATTAAATGGAGAGATTAGCTGTCCTTTTTTTATGAGATTGGGATGACACATTCATTAAGCCATTAAAAATATCTCCTAGTAAATTCAATAAGAATAGGCAAATTTGTAGATCTCCATTGCAGAGCAGGCAAAACCAGGGATCTTGATTACTATCTTCTTACACATTTCTTTTTTGAATTGTCACAATGTGTCTCCAGAAGCAAGGGCTGCAGTGCAGGTATACAGACCAGGGCCTACGGAGCCACAAACGCATTTAGGAGTTCTGGATGGGTGATCATGGAGCAAAAAAGAAAGCTGGGAAAGAAAAGTTAATTGTTCATATGTCATTGCCAAAGCTGAGACCAGAATGTTACTGAATAGTTTTGATTTTCACGTTTTATAAGGAATAGTGAAATGCAGATGAACAGGTTGATGGGAATTGATGTACTGTGGATACATGCTCCCAAAACATGTGAGAAAGGTATCTTATACAATACCAGATGAAAAGCAGGAAGGAAAACAGATGTGAATATTCAGCAATGAGTATTTAGCCAGGGACTGTTCTCTTAGCTGATGGCGGAATCCCAGACTCTGTCTCTCCAGATGAAGAAGAGATGTCTTCCTTCAAGGTTCTGTGCAGCAAAAAGTAAAATTAAACTAAGATTTGGAGCTCAACACAGGCAAAACAGTAGAAATCAATGGCCTACTAGAGACATTGAGCCAGGTAAAGAAGGAGTCTTGTTGCATGGATGTCGTGGGTAGCTTGCTAATCCTTATGCTGACAGGTTTTAAAAAGATACATCTTTGTCAGGGCAGTGCTGAGCACAAACAACAGGCTGGGTGGAAATGGGCTGAGAGCAGCCCTGAGGAGAAGGACGTGGGGGTGTTGGCTGACGAGAAGCTCAGAGTGACCCATCAAGGTGCCCTTGCTGGAGCACCACTCCTGCAGAGACAGGCTGAGAGAGTTGGGGTTGTTCGGCCTCGGAGGTTGAAACCTTGAAGCCCCTTCCAGTACCTAAAGGGGCTCCAAGAGAGCTGGAAAGAGACTTTTGACAAGGGCATGGAGTGGCAGGACAAGGGGGAATGGCTTTAAAGAGGACATGTTAGATTAGATACAAGGAAGAAATTCTTTACTGTGAGGGTGGTAAGGGACCGTCTCTGGTTGCCCAGAGAAATTGTGGATGCCCTGGAAGGTTCAAGGCCAGGCTAGATGGGGTCTGAGCAACCTGATTTAGGCAGAGGGGTTGGAACTAGATGATCTTTAAGGTCCCTTCCAACCCAAACTGTTCCATTATTCTGTGGACTTAAAAATGAGATATGTACACTAAGAGGGACAGAAGAAATCTTGCCTTCATCTATTTATATTCTGAACTGGCTAGAAAAGAGCCAGTAAAGCTCTGCAAGCTGAAAAAGTTCATATTTCCTCAGCATTATACCTCGGCTGTGCCTCACATTTTTGTACTTCCAGCAATAAAGGACAGCAAAAATGTGACTGAAGCAAATGGTGCTGAAGAGAGAGTGGAGGTTTTTTCCTGCACTCATTATAGCTGTGTTTTGGCACCAAAGAAGAAAGCTAAAAAGCTGTTGGTGCCCTCTTATCTTAACATTTCCATCCCAGCCGTAGGCAGCCTGCAATGAAATCACATTTTCTAGTGTGCCATAATGTTACAGCAAATGCTGCCATTCAGCTGGGAATTCCACTGCCCTCCAACCAACAGCCAGGAAATTCCCTATAGGATAATTGACAGTCTACTGTGAATTACACAGCTATAAATAGTACACCATGGGTGCCTGGTGAAAGGATGATAAAACACAAGTGCAAGTTCAGTATTTATGAAGTCATTTGCACCACAGAGAAGTATTTATCGCCGTACTTGCAGTTTTTATATTTTTCCTTCCCCAATACATATAGAACAGGGAGCAGCCAGCTATAAAGAACTGTGAAATATGATCTTTAAGAAGTTCACTCTCTCTTTCATTTCTGTATTCTTTCTGTTCCTGCTCGTTTGCTAGAGCTCCTGCAGCACCATTCATATCTGATCAATTTTATCCTATCTCTTCCGCCAAACTGCTTTCCCATCAATAAACCTCCCCTATTCTTTAGATCATCACAAAAGACAGAGGAGGACAGGCGTGCTTTACACGCCTGTGGCTTCTGCTTTCAGGAGCATAGAGACACAACACCCAAAATTCCCCTTCAGCAAAGAAATAAGTCCCTCATTTTCTGTTCTCAACATTGAAGAGACAACTTGAAGGATCATATGATTGGTTAGAGAAGAAATGCCTCCCCCTGAATGATACAGAAAAGATTGGTGAAAATTTAAATATTAAATGCAACCTTCAGGAAAGTTAAAGACAAACACCAGCAGCCATGGCTGTTATTTCTGCATGGACAGTGTGCCCTTATCCACATATGCAGTGCTTTAGTACAGATTACAACTCATGCAAATGGGCATTAACCCAAATACATCAGTGTTTTTGTATTCCCATATACTCAGCAGAAGCACACAATGGCAGTGGAAGGAATCTGAAGATGCACACAATTGAAACATCTCTCCAAAATATGAGTTTCCATCCTTGCTACATTAATGTTGATCAAATAAATGGCTTGGAGTTCTGGTCACAGAAGCTTTTGGATCCATCAATAAATAATTACCATTAAAAACCGCTCACCTTTTACTGAAAACAGAAGCAGAAATGTCAATCATTAAGAATGGTTCTCAAACCAATGCCACTTCCCCCCTCTGACACAACAGCACTCAAGCTGCTCTTTGGGAAAAATAAGGAAAAAGTTAGTTAAGACAGGCTGGGGCCCTCATGTTTACTCGAGTTCAGTCATCCTAGTTTCCTGAAAGCAAAATGTGAAAGAGTCACAGAGAATAAAGAAAGAAGTAAAAAGAGGATGCAATACTTTGTCTCCATCCTACTCCACTGCAGAGAAGAACAACCACACCACATTATGTCCAGTGCCATGAACACAGTCTCACATTTTAATGATTATTTCAGCTCAGCATTGACCATGAGGTTATGTCTGATTATCTTTGAGGAGTATCAAATCTGTGCCTGACTGGGTGTGTCCTGGGATGTGGTTCCTACAAAACTCAGTCAGTAACTGGCAAGAAAAAGAAACTAAAAAATAAAGGGAAGAGAGGGAAAAGGCAATAAGATCAAACAGGAGAAGAAGAAAGAACACAAATTTCGCATTGCAAGCAAGGATTCTGGTCTCTCTAAAGCTTGGGAGATGATATAAAAAGCAGGTCATTCTTCCTCATTCTGTCCAGTGAGAATGTCTCCCAGAATAACACAGGCCTCAGGGTACCACAGACCATCCTGGTGTGTCAGGAAGTAAAGGGTCTTTCCATTCCTATTACATTCACCTGATCTCAATGTCACATTAAATCCTCTAGGAAAATAAAGGATATTCTCACTCTTTTCTTCACTTGTTTCAGCCAATCAGCTTTTGTTCATTCACTTCTGATCATGGTCACCAGGCGTGATCCCAGCGTTGCTCCCAGGTGGTCTCAGCAGCCACTCTTGCTGAGGTGCATTAAGTGTGTCCCCATGCACATGGCTAAACAATGGCAAACCTGCCTGCTTAGTATTGTCTTTAATGAGCTGAAGAACAAATTACTGAGACTCAGCTGATGTAAGGGGATTTATTAGACTAATCTGACTCAACTGTTTATCTGAGTCATTCAGCTAAATCTTCTAATTCATAATTTGTAAGAAGTGAAAGTTGCAATTTACCTCTTCTCCACTTATTGCTTTATCTTATCCATTTAATTGGAGGTTGATTTCATGTCAGGGCAAAGACGTTTCCATCCTCTGTGCTTACACAGAATCTTTCACAAATGCATTTCTGATCTTGTTCACAGATTTAATTAGCTCAGTGTCGACTTATCCAGACACTTCTATGGTCTTTGTTATTCTAAAACGTGTGAGCGTGCAAAAGGAATGAAGAAAGGAAAAATTCAGCTTACCCAGACTGTATGAATGAAATCTGTGATATGAAATTATAAAATGATTCACATTTTCATTATTATCAGTCATAACCAGTAGGATTTCCTGACAGAAACTCATCAGTTTGCAGAGTATTTTCAACATTCATTCTGAACATTCACTCCAAGAAGTCTGGCCCAGAGAAAAGATTTTCATCACAGCGAGTATCAGTCAAATACTATCTCTGTTCCTTCAACTCTTTCTCAAAATTTTAGCCCTGCTATTTTGCTTTTTCTTCCTCTTTAGTCCACTGAGCATCACAGACTTTAATTTAGACTAAGATTTCAGAGAGGAAAACAGTCCTTATTCTTTGACTTCATCACAATCCTGAACATATATTTAAGGCTGTGATGAAGAGAAATCCTCCTTTCCTGACCTTGTCCTCTACAAGACTCTTAGTTCTTTACTAATAAGATAAAACTGCAGTAAATAGGAGCTAATTTTGAATGAAGGAACCTTACACATATGAAGAATCTTTTACTTGCAGCCAGACAGGTTTTTCTATACATTAAAAAACAGTAAAACCCAGACATAACACTACAGGCATGCAAAGGAAAAAGAGAGAGAGATATGAATAAAACAGAACTTAAAGGAAGTCACACCACATGCAAATAACCAAATCTGTAAGTGATGCTCTGAAGAGAGAAAAGCTCTCTAAAACAGTTTCAAAAGAAGAAAGGAGGCCAAGCTTCGACTATTTTTACATAGTGTCAATTTGCAGCTCATCAGCAGGACAGTGCAAGGGAGGATTATGCAACTCCTTCAGGATGGTTATCCTGTGAGGAATGTAATTAGAAGGGCTCTGCTCTCAAAGCATGCCAGTCTTGAGAGGTTTTCTCAAATGGAGATAGCTACTACCCATCCTAAAAATGGGTCAGGGTCATGGAAAGGGAAAGATTACCACAGTGAAAGTGTCCCTGTAGCAGGCTTTTTATCCCTCCCTTTCACTGAGGATGGCAAAGGCAGTCAGAGAAAAGGCATCCCCCCTCACAACAGGGTCCAAGGAGGGGCAAAACCCCACAATGCACAATGGTTGAGCCACTGGGATCAAAAGAGCAGGAATTCACAGTAACAGCTGGGAAAAGACCAAAGATATGGGAAGGGAGCAGTGCTCCCCCTTTAAAGAGGGAGGTTTTTGTGCACTGTAGATCTGCATTTCCTATAGCTATGGATTGTGAAACAAAGCTGAAGCTGCATTCACATGGTAATTGTTTCAGTAGCAGTGTTCTCTGACTAGTTATGCAGCAAATAACTACACCGAAACCAGATGGCAGGCTGGGAGTGCAGAACCAAAGCAAAAATGATTTTGTGTGCACGAGCCTCCTGCAGCATTCAGGTACCAGAGCACCTGGCAAAGTGCTCAAGTTGTTCTTCTCAAATAGACTCCAAGGGCTAATGCCACAGTAGGTGCAGATCCTGTGGTGTATCTCTCCTCCCAAATGCTGGACTGGAATCACAAGGCACCCAGCTCAGCTGCAGGCATGTGAGAATTTGTTTAATTTTTCAGCCACTGAATATAAAGCAAAAATTTTTAAAAATTGTTTTGTCATTCCTATTATTCAAATGTGGATAAATTTTCGAGCTGAAAGTTTAAGGCAATTATTGTGTTTTGTGGACCATTGCTTTTGATCAGAGAAATAAAAGACGTAACCTAATTGAGCCATTTGCTCCTGTAAAGAGGCCACAGCACAGGAACAGCAGCTGCCCCCATTCATTCATGAAGGTGCTCAGTATTTGGACTTAATGAGCACGAACAGCAGCTCTGTCTCCACAATAGATGGTCCTGCTACTGATCCATAAACTGAGCAGCATTCCAGCAACATGCTCCAGCAAGAGACTTCTATGAGCTCATCCTAATTTACTGGATTGATAATAAAAGTCATTCTCCTTGGAAGAGAGAAATCAGAAGGCATCTGCTCATCTGTGCACTGACTTGCATATGCTGCTGTAATGGTAATTTCTCAGCCGTGCTTTGGGGGTGAGGCAGCGCCTCAAAGAATGGGAACAGAAGAACGGCCAGTGTCACTGCACCATGCTGTTTGTCTCAGAGAAGTGACTCCAGGACTCATTTTCATCAGTGAAACCAAGCAGGCTGACCAGGCTCCTTTCCTCTTCATTACCCAGTGTGCATAAAAAAAAATCTTTTGTCTCATACATTCTGTGTGCAGCTACTCAAGGACTTCAGAGACAGATGCTACGGGGAAAGAAGACAGCACCATCAAGCTTCCCTCTAGGAGCATCCCACCTTCTCTGCACTGGGAAAGCATGTGCTGTTTAGCACTACAGAAAAAGCAGGGTTATGGACTTAATGCTCATTTTCCCACCTAAGTACCAGCCCAGACACCAAAATTAATCACAAAGGCTCCTATTTATATTGACATGACCCTGGCTAGGTCCATCCTCACATCACCTGGAACTGATAAACCTAAGCTTATGAGTGTGTTAGGATGTTGTAGTTCAAGACACTGGTTCAGAGAGTGCTATCCAGAGCCCCTTTCTGACTCTGCTGTCAGTGGGCAGAAGAAATCACGAGTCTCCTACTGACGACTGCTACCAGCAGGTTCAGTGTGTCCCAAACAGCAGCATCAGAAACAAGGCCTTTACCACAGAGGGGTCCCAGACCAAAGATAACATCCAAAACTTCCTAGGGGTCTGCAAGGCTCTGAGGTTGGTAGATTCCAGGGGGTTTTGTACAGCTAAGAAATAATCAGCTATTTTTAAAGCAGAACAGGGAAGGCCCTGAGGAATTTGCTAACTTAAAATAGGAAAGAAACACCCACACCCACGGCCTGTTTTAGATCCAAAGCAATGCACTAATGAAGATGCTGAAACACAGAGTCCCCCTCAGAATTTAATTTTAGTGTGTTAGCTACTGTCTTATCTCAAAAATAAAGACTCTAAGAACAGAAAATCAAACACCGCCCACTCCCTTTACTACATCTGTGTCAGAACTCCCACTTATCTCCCTTCCCCTTGGCTCCAAGCTTTTCTATTTCGTGATTAGAGGCGAGGGATTTTCCCATTACCACCTGCATATTACATCCTAAAGATGTGAAAAGTCTTGAAACAAGGAGCAGCACAAAGCCTTAAGCCTTAAGTTAGACACGGGGCCTAAACTGAACACGTTCAGCTCGTCTCTGTGCAGGGACAGGATGTGGCATCTGGTTCACCTCTTTGATTCAAGTGGTTTGCGTATACATTTGCATTGTTTTCTCAACTATTCCTCCTAAATATGTATTGGATTCCCGGAGGGAACTATGGGAGGGATGAAGGAAGGATTTGAAAGGTCCCAAAAGAAGATCTTTATCCATTTCTTGCAGGTACCTGGGTCTGACAGCACTGATGAGTGGAAGGTCTGGATTTTTCCTTGCCCTTCTGAATCCATATGACATCATAAATGCCTGGCTTCATCTTAGATGCCATGGGAGATCACCTGAAAAACATCTTCTACACCTACCCCAGACAATTTCTGCCTAAGAAAACAACACACACACAAAAAACCTGACAGAGGATGCCTGAGGGAACAAACCTCATGATGCAGATTCGGGTCTCAGTGAGCTGGGGGAAGCCACTCAGATGTGGACAGTGCTGAGGGTTGGACGAGGACTGAACAGCTGCTCTGGAGGAGCTTTGGTACTGAAACAAAATATGTTCCACTGCAATCAAACCCTCTCTTCTTGCATTCATTCATGGAGTAATTTAGTCTTTCCCTGCTGCTCAGCTGAAGGGGATTCTCTCTGCCTCTTGATAGAGAGGGGCTTGAGGGTATCACCTGACTGAGTCCTCTCAAGCAGATCCTTTCAGAGTGTATGGTGTGGGCTGGGAAAAGGAGGGGAAAGCAAGATAAATCTGCCTATGCATGGATGTATAGGAAGATGAATATGTAAGAGACATATCCATTATGCATTAAAAATTTCAGAAGTATTCTGGGCTTCTTTCCTCCTAGCATGAAAAAATTATGTATTAATAACAAAATAGTGTATACCTTGGCCATACTCCCCCATAAACACATTTACTTGGCTGTAGTTTGAAATTTAAAATATTAGAGTGAAAGACTTGGGCCTTATTTTTCAGCTGAAATTAATTGTCTTAATTTTACCTCTGTTTTAGTTGGGAAACTGTCGATCTTTGGTTTTGCTTCCTGGAATACAACTTTCTCTTCATACCTGGAAAAATGAGGCCATAGGAACACAAGCACAGCAACATTAGGCAAGACCAAACTGCCTCTGGAACAATCCAGTGTTTCTCATAATGCTCAATAACAGATGTTAGTGAACATGTGAAATAGAATAGGCAGAGCAGTTGATCCTGTTACAAACTCTGATTAATGCAGGGAATTTCTGAGGTTTCAAGAGCACTCCTGTTATCACATTTAATAATCTTTGGTGGCTTTTTCTCCTTGCTAGATTTTTCTCTTCACCCAATCATTTTAACCCATAAGGCCATTTTTTGGCATCCCAATTATTCTCCAACAGTAAGGCCCATGGTTTTATTAGGCACTAGGTAAAAAAGCATTGTTATTTTATTAGGTTTTCCTTAACTGTTCTGAAATAAAAATAATTTGGTTTTTCTTTTTCAATTCAACTTTTTTACAGCACTCTTTATTGCAGAGTTCTCCATCGTATTTTCCTTTTAGCCATTTCTTCTTCATACATTTTCACTTTTTCATTCTCCTTGCATAACATTTTTTTTGGTGTTTCTAGGCATCCTCATGCCCCATCTTTCTACTGTTTCCAGGTCTAAACAGCTCCTTTTCAGGATGGGCTCATTGGTATTCTGGATGTGGGCAAGGCATAGATTTATACAGTGGCATAATGATCTGTTCTGATTCTTTCTTCATTACTTTTCTAATGCATTCTAACATTTTATTTGCTTTTTTGACTGCTGCCAAGAATTAGGATGAGGTTTCCAGAGAACTGTAAATATCCAACTGCAAAGTTGTGGCAAACTATTTTTGCACATACAGTCCCTGATCTAGTTCTGCTGAATTTCAGCTCTGCTGATATTAGTAGGACAATTTCAGAGATGTACTGGCATAACAGATAGGCCTCTGAAGAAATGCTACAAATGCTCTTGGGATGAAGAGTGTCATGTGAATGTGCTGCATTTAAACTAGGTGAAGGCAATTTAAAGAAAAAGAAATTTTGCTCTGTCTCTGGAAGCTGGTCCTGAAAGCACCCATGTATACAAGAAGAGTTCTTGGCAGACTCCAGTCCTTCCTTGCCCAAACATCTCACCTAAGAATGAAGGAGTTTTACTACAAAAGTGAGAATAGATGAAAGGGGATCCACACCTGCCATGCTTAACACAGATGAAAAGAAAGTCCTTGCTGCAAGGAACTTCTGATCTAAGTAATATAGAAAGAAGCAGAAAGATGAGAAGAGGAACAAAGACAGCACAAACAAATCAATGCCATGATGTGTGCAGTTCTGGGCACCACAATACAAAACAGATATTAAGCTATTAGGGAGCGTGCAAAGGAGGGCAACAAAGATGGTGAAGGGCCCTGAGGGGAAGCCGTATGAGGAGCAGCTGAGGTCACTTCACTGCAGGTTCAGCCTGGAGGAGACTGAGGTCAGACCTCATTGCAGTTACAAGTTCCTTATGAGGGGAAGAGGAGGGGCAGGCACTGATCTCTGCTCTGTGGTGATAGTGCCAAGACCCAAGAGAATGGCCTGAAGTTGTGTCAGGGCAGGTTTAAGTTGGATATCAGAAAAAGTCTCTTCCCCAGAGGGTGGCTGGGCACTGGAGCGGGCTCCCCAGGGAAGTGGTCACAGCTCCAGCCGGACAGAGTTCAAGGAACATTTGGACAATGCTCTCAGGAGCAGGGTGGGATTCTTGGGGATGGTCCTGTGCAGGGCCAGGAGTTGGACTCGATGATCCTTGTGGGTCCCTTCCAACTCAGCTTATTCTGTGATTCTGTGTTCTGTAAGGAGAAATGGCTGGAGTTTTGCAGGGAGAACAAAACCTGAGCAGAAACATGGCAATGGAGAGAAGATGGAATGCAAGAATACAAAGAAACTCTGAGAGATGAAGGTCAGGATAGACTGACATGAAAGCCAGTGTGAGAAAGGGTTCTGGATTTCACAGCTGAAGAGGAAGGGAGTGTTGGGAGCAGAATATCACAAAAGTCTGCACTGTCATGGAGCCAAGAAAGGGCTGCTGCAATTGTTAACCCTTAAAGCAGTGGGACCACTGAAGCTTAGAGGGGCAAGGAATGTGTGCTCCTGAGACTGTGTTTAACCTCAAAAGGCCAGTAACGCTGTCGCACATCTCATCTATCAGATGTCGCACATCTCATCTGATACCACAGCCTTGATAAACAGAGACAAGAAGCTGCAGTGCTGGAGGGATTTATTGTTATTCCCCTTTGTTTCCTCATCCCTGGCAGAGATGCAAAGCGTGTTCACTGTTCCTGATCCTGCCTTCCTAGGGAGTGGGAGGAAAAGGATTACTCTGCGGCATTGAGCAACAACAGTTGTCCCTGCGGCAGGAGGAAACCATGGTTCACACCTTCCCAGCAAATTTCAAATTTTCCTCTAGTCCAGTCCTGCCTATTTTTCCCCACAACAGGGCTAGCCAAGGCTTTAAAATGAAAACAGTTCATCAGATGAGCAGATTTTGAAGATAGAAGGGTGTCCACACTCAATTTTCTGAATGCCTTCATGTCATAGCGCTGCCTGGTGTAGATCCAGAAGCTCCAGGAAAAAAACACCTTGTCCACTGGCAGTGCAGACTTCAAGGTCTCAGAAGGAAGAGGGCTGCTGTTGCCCTGTGGGGCAGCAGAGTGCTGCTCTTCACTGCTCTGGGATGCTTTTAGCAACCCATGAATGGTGAAAGAGTTTTTCAGAATCTGAGCCCACTACATGTGGTACTACAGAAAAGCCATCTCTCACCTGCTTTCCAGCACAATTCAGCAGCTTCCTTGATTACCCATCAGATCAGTCATTTAGCAAATTTCATGTCATGCTGACCAGCTGCATCTGGTATCACAGCTCATTCGGTAAAAAGCAAACTGTGCTGTTGCAGCTCAGTCAAAGACAGAACATCTGGCTCATCAAGCCAAGCAAAGACACTATCAAGATGGTGCATCCTCCATCTTCATCATCACTGCAGCCTCTTCCTCTTGCTGTTACCTAAAACATCTGAAACATCCCTGTTATGTGGAAAGAGTGAATCAATGATTTACAAATCAGGAGTAACAGTTCAATTTGTTCTTATCTCACGCTTTTCAGGAGCTTCCCCTTGTGATGAAATAGAAAAGCACATGATCCTGGGGAAGCAGTGAGTCAGTTTCAGCCTCCCTCCCCCTGTTCTATTCCCCATGATTAGGAATCAATACTTTGGCTGGTACCTACACACGCAGTGGTTCCTCGCTGAAGTACAGAGCACAGGCACACTGCAAGGCCACGGTGAATTCAGCTCCCAACCTCTTTATTTCCCCTTCTGCCTTCATTAACTGATTTTTTGCTTCTTCTAAACCCAGTCTCTCGTGGAAAGAGCTTTTCCTTTCTCTCTCTCACCCAGAACTCCACAGCCTCCCCAGCTTTGTTTGCATCTTTCATCTATTTTATTATAGATAGTGTTAAAGGAAGGGGGAGAACATGTTGCAATGATCACACAAATTGAGTGTGGCCTTTTTTTATTCCATTAGCATAGAGTTTTTTGGGAACCACCTTGAGTTTTGCAAGCTATTTGTTGCCATAAGTCTTAGCTCTTCTCCAGAACTTTTTCTCCAAGGATCTGAAACTGCTCTACAAATGTCAATTAACTAAGCAGTCTCCATGCAGAAAGTTTCATAATACTCATTTTAAAATGAGAAAACTACAGCAGTGAAAGTGTGGTTGCTCATTACCAGCCAACGGTGAAATTAGAAAGGGAATTTTTTTAAAGTGTATTTTTAAAAGGACTTTTCCCCTTCTTTTTTCAGTACAACAGAAACATCCTCCTTTTCCTCATAACAAACATCATGCAAGTGCAGTTCTCCTCATGAATAGAAGGGAGCCTCTCTCATACCTGAAAGGAATCTTTAGCCTTTCTCCACTCTCTTTTCCAAGGCCTTTCTGGTTACCAGACAAGCCAAAACCAGAACAATACAGTATTACAAATCACAGCAGGGAAATTAGTGCATTAAAATCTGGAGTTTATGAACAAATTACCTTTTGCCAGTCTGAGTCACAGGACAGCTGTGGAATCAGCTGTCATTCTATGCAGAGAAAATAAAGCCTTATAAACAAAAAATATTTGTGCAACCTACTTGAAGTGACTGGGGAGATTTTCCTTGGTGTGGGAAATAGAAGGCTGGATAATTCCCTCTTTGCTAAGTGATTTAACCACCCTGGTGTCACACTTCCATCCTCAGTTTTTGTGGGTCCACCTAATTTTCCCTTTGTGTATGAGCTCCTAGAATCACAGAATATTCTGAGTTGGAATGGACCCACAAGGCTTGTCGAGTCCAACTCCTGGCCTGGCACAGGACAACCCCATATTTTGAGTGCTTTAATCTTTAATCTGCTTAATTTTAGATTAGCAAAAATGTCTTAATACATGCAGATTCTTTTGAATTCCCTATGAAAAGTAAGGGGATAACATCATGAAGATAGAGCACCTGTCCCTTCCCAGATTTTCAGCTATTTTGAGAGTCTCCTCATTCTGCTTGCTGCCTGTGGAGCACAGGTGGAAACTGCAGCCTGCAGATACAGACTCTGTCACCACATTCAGGCACCTAAAGCCTTTTATGTGTCCAGAATCAAATCCCACAGGTAGCTGTGCCATCAATCTACCCTCTAAAGTGTACTTGAGAGGAAGCAAGAGACGTGGGGGAGGAGAGCAGAAACCCAGGCTGAGCCACACAGCCTACAGCACCTTGTGGGCCAGTCCCACTCCTTCATTTCATGTGATGCAGTGCACAGTTTTTTGGGAAATCACCACTGAAAAATACAGCTGTTCTAAATTTATGCCACTCTCACTCAGTTTTTTCCTCATACACAGCATCTCTAAAAGCACTGCCACAGAAACAAAACCGCTGGGATTGAGGCTGATGGCAGAACACAGAACCTGTGCTCCAAAGCACTGCCAAGGGGACAGGTTTTCCAGCAGGTTTCAGATGCTTGTGCTCAGAGCAATCTCCCTCTTTAGCTTCCAAGCAAGGACTGGTGTGCATCACATCCAATGCCTTGCTGAGGGTGGCCCCTCAACAGCGACTGACTCAAGAAAATAAACACAAAGAAACAGTTTCACACTTTAGGTCCATTACCCCTTTCCCTGTCACTTCATGCCTTTATAAAAAGCCTCTCTCCATCTGTCTTGCAGTCTCCCTTCAGGCACTGGAAGGTGTTATAAGGTCTCCCTGGAGCCTTCTCTTCTCCAGGCTGACCAATCCCAATTCTCTCAGCCTCTCCTCATAGGAAAGGTGCTCCATCATCCTTTTCTACATGCTGATACTGCACTGTGCTGGCTCCAAGGGCATTCATTTTATTCCACTAAATGTGGACACTTCCACCCACAGCAGTTACCCCAGGATTCCTTCATATTCAAATTAGAGAAATAAGCATATTTAGGAGGGAATTTATCTCATCAGCTTTTGCTGATGTCTAAAATAGCTCAAATGAAATGCAAACTAAAAGAACCCATCTTTCTCCATTGATTAAAGAGGAAGCCTGAGGGGTTAGATCAGATATAAATGTCAGCATTATAGGCAGCAAGATAGGTGAGAAGAATCCCAAATTAACTTGCCAGTTAGATATGATGGGCAAAGATAGAAGAAAAGAGAAAATGAAGACTTTCATGAAAAGATATACAGATAAACATTGCCTGACCAGAAGGAGACCTCAAACCCATCCCATTTCAGTCCAACTCCTTGGCTCTTTCCCTGCAACTTCCAATTAACTCTTGCACAGCATAAGAGTACGTTATAAAATTCAGCATATAATTGTGCATACAGAGATAAAATTTATATGTACTTAATTTATATTTTAAATTAAGCCTGGTTTTTGACCCAGTGAGTTTCTGTTCCTGGAGGTCAGCAAAACTGGTGTTTTGAAACTTGTTAATCAGTGAGGCACATAGGCAAATAAGCATATCCTGACTTTAGTTTGGTGAATGTGTTACTTCACCTCTCAGTTTTCACATCCTTGCTGCCCTGGGGCCACTAATGTAATTGCTCCTTTCAAGAATTAATTAAAGAATTAAAATTTTACTAGCAACCTGTGTGATTGGTTGGATTAGCTGAGTAATTGTAGCAGTGAATGTCTGAGATGATACAAGACTCACTGACTCACTCCCATCCAAGAATATGAAAAGTGATTGTGCCACTAAATAAATAATGACCTTGGCTTTTCCTCAGGTGATATTACCAGTGAGCTCAGTGAATACTGATAGTCATTAAGATAGATGTGTTTATATATTGATACAATGTCTTGGCATATTAAAAAAAAATACTCCACATGAATTTAGGGTGGGATTTTGCAATGAGGAGCAGGGAAATTTGGCCAGAATTCTGCCTCATGCAAGTGAGGTTGGCAGAATAGAACTAGAAAATCATTGTTTCCAAAGGCACCTAAGGTGTACTTGTGAAATAAACCATGCTGGGGGACATCCTCTGGTCCTTATGCCAAATGATATGTCCTGGCCTCATCCGTAGTGTTAAACTTTGTTAGCATCCAACACATCAGCCAGCTGGCCGTTCTGAAATGGGACCTGGCCTGTTCCAAGCCGCAGGAATTGACTGGGAATTGCCTAAAATAATTCTGGTTTGTTCAGTGAAGACACTGACAGGGGCTGCTCCGCTTCATCAGCTGTGGAGTCCGTGCCCTTGCCCTAGCACTGCTCAAAATACCAGAGCAGGTAAAATCCACTTGTTGAACTCTTACACCTGTATGCACCTCAATTAGACACTTAGATTGCTCTGATTAGGGTTTTTTTCCCAGATCTTTCCCAAGAATGAGGAAAGGATAATAACCCACACTGAGTGTCACATCAGCCACGAGATAAATGGGCTGCGCTGCACCTGGGGCTGGTGTGGGTGTTGCTCTGCTCAGAGCTTACTGCAAACCTTTCTGCCAGTGGTGAAACAGCACCTAGAGATTCTGCATCCAGAGAGGAAATACAGGTTATGTGACTCATGATGAAGTAATTAGTTATGTTCTTTTTTTTCCCCAAAGGAAAATTTGATCAAATTGGTAAACTGGGTTTGTTTTGTTGGGTTTTTTTAAACTATCTTGTCTTTCAAGTGACTTTAGTATTGCTTAGCATATGAAGATAGCAATTGATTCAGCTGTGAGACTCAAGCCCCAAAGAAGTTCACTGTTTTTCGCATTTAAATCCGGGTTTTGCCCCTTGTTTGTACTTAATCATTTGATTTTACCTACTGAAGTAATTCTCCATTTGGGTTTTCTTTTTCTACTTTTTTTTCTGAAGCAAGTATTATCGTTACCTGTTGCAATAACTGCCCTTGCAGCTGCTTCTCACAGCTGACTGGGCACCTGTCAGGTCAGCCACAAATTTAAAATATATTCTCCCTCTCCAGCTCCACTACATACATGTGCAAAGATGATTTTTTTGGGGGAATTCAAAATGAGACCACTATTTCACACTGCAGGACGAGAGGTGAGCTTTCCAAGATGCTACAGTCCCAAAGGTGGTTTAATCACAACTTTGCTCTGTACCATGAAATACAATTATTTTATAGCTAACCAATTTCAGAAATGCCTAAGTTAGTCCGAAGCAGTGACTGTGCTGGGCTGGCATCTGAGGCAGGAGGATTTTAAATTGATGTGCCTGCAGGGACTTCTACAGGTAGATGATTTGTGTGGAATAGCTTTTGCATTACTCCTTTTGTAAATGCTGAACACTCTGGTTAGGTTTGAGCTGCTCCCAAAAAGGGCAGACCCCTTCCCTGTTGTCCTGCCCACCAGGAGCCAAGCTCAGTAAGGTGGTCAACAGAAACCCCCAGCTTGGCTCAGCCCTTGTGGTGTTCCCACACAAAGTCCTCTGAAGGAGATCTCCACATCCCTCCTCTGCTCTCAGCGCCCTGAGCCCCAGCACACACAACCCCAGAGAGGAGGGGATGCACTCAGGACTCTGACATCAGACAAGTGCCAGCAGATGATGAAATAGGACAGGAGTAATGGGGTTCAGATTGAGAGAAGTGTGGAGGGTGCAAAGCTGCTGCCTCTGGGGACCACCTCCCTTCATGACCCATCTCTTTGCAGGAGAGCAGGACTGCATATTTTTTGAGCCAGCAGCTTATTGAAGGAGCAGGGGTGAGCAGGTCATTGCCATTAAACCATTTAATGAACTCAGTCCTTTTCTTCTTCATAAGTTATGCAGAGTGATTTTCATATTTTGTTACTCAGTGAGTGACCGCCACAACATTTTTGACCCACGGGGACCACTTGAAAATTGGCTGATGCAACTACTGTCTCAAACTTTCATTCTAAATAATATCCTGTTGGCTCCTTATCCCAGCACAGAGTAGCTTTGCTGCTTAGTGGAAGAATT
This sequence comes from Oriolus oriolus, assembly GCA_013400235.1. NCBI lineage: Eukaryota > Metazoa > Chordata > Aves > Passeriformes > Corvidae > Oriolus > Oriolus oriolus. The sequence continues at coordinate 522,898 of VXBT01002910.1, forward strand.
CATAATCCTCACAGGAATTTTCTAGATGGCTGCAGAAAGAATTCTGATAATGGTACTCATGCAAGAGCAATTCTTTGAAGTATATGCTGCCTTCCCTCTCACAAAAGTGTGAGACTGGAAGCAATCTTATACAAAAGGTCTTTGCCAAATTCAGACGTGGTCTCTTCTCCTTCCTGTAGCATTTGGAATCCTTCACTTGTAATACCAAAGGAGCAGGGAGCTGCTTGGGTTGTGAGGAGAAACATGCAGAATGCTGTACGTGTCCATGGATTATCCAGTTTTTACAGAAAATATCTTAAAGGAAATGACCTCGTTCTATGAAATGTGAGTTGTTTTTCTGCCTCAAGAGTGTCAATGCCTGAAAAATTGGAGAAGAGAGTTTAGCAGCATGCAGAGTGCTTAGAAGAATTTAAACACTATGAGGCAATGCGTTTTTTTGGTGCTCTTTCTACATCTGTTGGTGTTCTTTTGCTCTTTGTGCTTGTTTTTCTCTAGGATTTCCAAATCATGTTGCTGTTTCTGTATTTTTGTATCTATATAAATACATAAGTCTGAGTATCTGTCAGACTCCCTGGAGCTTGTATTATAAACAAATTATAAACAAAGAGCTTAATATCTCCATAACTAACACTTTCCACCTGACTGTTTTCTGATAGGGAGCAAAACAGAGCTGTGCCATACATTTTTAAAAAATACCTTTGAGATTTCTCATGTTCTAGGTCGTGACAGTCCCCTTCTGGTGGATTTATCTGTAAATATTCACATTGCTTCACTGGTCTCCTTAACTTCTTTCACCATAAGACCCATAAAACTTCCCACATCCAGACACTCATATCTTTGTTTACTTTATTTCTGTCTGCAGTCCAGTGCTCTTATTTCTACCTTCTCCAGATATCTGTTCCTTAACTATTTGCCACCTTCTTCTTCATTTGCAAGTTCTCCAGGTAAGAAGAGGGGGGTTCTGTTCGTTTTCTTCCATCATGTTACAGCACAGCACAGTGAAAGGCACCAGATGGAATTCCTTTGTGATGCAGCAGTGTGAAAAATAGCCAGTGTTTGGCTGAATTCCATTTTCTACCTCTGCAAAGCAGATGGACTCAGGAGCATAACTAGAAGGTTCTCAGTGTTGTTTTCCAGTTCTGGTCTACCAAACACAGCTTGGTCCTAATTGATCTGAGAGATTTTATCTTGGGTTTTCAGACACAGACTCTTGGAATACCAAGAGTTTGGTTTCTTGTATCAGTTCTAGGACCCGTCCTTTCTATAGAGTAGAACCATTTAGGAAAATACCTCTGTAACATCATTTCCAACTGTTCACCCAGTACTGCCAAGGCCAGCACTAAACCACGCCACATCTACCCATCTCTTAAATCCCTCCAGGGATGGTGACTCCATCACTTCCCTAGGAACACTGTTCCAGTATTTCATAACCCTTTTGCTGAATATGTTTTTCCTGATATCAAATCTAAACCTTCCCTTATGCAAGCTAAATCACCCACCCACCCTTCAAACTTGGAGGGCATCATGCCCTGTTCTAACCATTTCTGCACCTTGGCTCAAGGGGCTCTCAATAGGATCCAAGTTCTGCCACTCAGCAAGTTCCAAAGCAAACCCATGCAAACATTTTTGGTTATTGACATCCCTGTTTTACAGTCTATCACACTGTGTCAGTGGGAACTGGATCAAATTTTCCTTCAGTTGACAGCACTGGTAACTAAGGTCCCATTCTCCCCAGTAGCTGGAGGCAGTTTTTACGAAGCAGAGATAAAAATCTTGTGGTTTGATTGTTAGTTTGCTTTCTTAGAGGGAGGAGGTAAAGGCAGCCATGCTGTCAGTGTTTGTGTGGCTGCTTGTCCCATCTTTTTAACCTTAAATTGATCTTCAGGACCAGTTTCACACAAATTTGACAGAGGACCAAAAGCCTCAGGTACATCAATCTTCTGGAATTTTCATGAAAAAAGCACTAGTAGAATGACTCTGTCAGTGACACTTCATTGGGAAGATTACAGTACAAGATAAATTTTTCATACTGTTTAGATACAAAGACCTTGGGCAGTGGAAAAGACTCAGGACATGCTTGAATCTTATTAAAGAGCAGAAGGTTGCAAAATGCACAAAATTTTAGGAAATTAGGCTTCATAAGTTTTGCTAGTTGCAGCAAGCTTGTAAAATTGCAGATTCTGTCTGTGCTACCCATATGTATAGGAAATAACCAGAACACACTAAAATGACAGGAAAGTTTTATTTTAAAGTAGCTGTGCTATGAACTTACAGCTGGAAGGATTGGTAATTTATCTATCAAATGTTATTGTTGTTTGAGACAAATGTGGACACGTTTTCTGGAGAACTGGTTTCTAAAAAGCAATGCAATACAAAGTGTTTATCCCAGAATCAACTAGGTTGGAAAAGACCTTTGAGAAGATGAAGTAACGCCTTGAATACCTCACATATGAACAAGCAGTGAATCCCCAAATGAGAAATGCCTCCTTCATGGCATCATGGCACTCATGAAAATGATAAGGGTGAATCCAAGGTGTGGCTGTGCACCATCATGGAATTGGTCAATGCCAGTGATCCAGTGAAGAACACCATGTTACCTCCAGGTATTTTCTATGTGTACAATTTCTCCATCCTGTTTATGAAAGACTCAGAAATGATCTTCAAAACTGTGCCTAGAAACACAATCATAACTCTATTGGATGTCAAAAATAATTGTATCAACAGAGACACAGTGATCTGACACGTAGTAATTTCCCTCAAATCTCATTCCAGCTAGTCACTAGCTTTTGTGCTATAATTACCTGCCTTTCTATCTCTACTAACCACAGGGGCTACAAATGTTATTACTTCTGTGCTGATTAAGTGCCCTGCTCTGCTCAGATACCAACTGCCTTTTTTCTTTGAAATTGTCTGATCAGCTAACATAATTAAGTTATATCCAGAGCAGTTTCCAAACTCTGCTTAGCTTGAGGCTCTCTGGTTCTGCTTTAGAACCAAAGTCCCAATGAAAGCAAAAGCTTGTTTATTTTTCCAGCTGTCAATAAGAATATCTAAGAATTGGTGTTTCCTCTCTTTGCAAGTTTTCACTCACTTTTAACCCAAAAACTATTACTGTATAAAAATTCTTGACTCTTTTTAACCAGACATTGGCTGATTCTGAGCTCTGTGCTCTTTATAGGAGCTAAAAATATATATTAAGCTTCCTCCTCAAAACAATACAACTGCAAAAATAAAGAAACCCTACAGCATGTTAGGACAGAAACAAAGATGTTTGTGAATAAAGACACGCATTTTACGTGGAATTGTCTATCTTTTAGCACTCACACATGGTGGAGGCCATGCAGGTTTCAGTGTGACACTTCCCAAATGTGTGAAAAAAAACGCCATGGGACAAATATAGTAAGATAACTGAGGATCCCAATTTTTAGAGGCACAAGACAGCACTTAAAATGACTTCTGTTCTGGACCATCGAGTAAGAGCTCTGACAGTGAGTTATCTGCAAACTTCAGTAAAATTTTAGTCATGGAGATGTCTGAAGGAATCAAATAATCCTGAGATGTCTGCAATGATGGACTCAAGAGGCAAGAATGAGTCAGCATCAGAATAGGGGCAAACCAGGACAATTGCCTGAGCAGTTAATAGTATCCAGTTTAATGTAATGAAACACTGATTTCCTTCTCTCCTTAATCTGAAAGCCAATCTGACAGGAGAGCTTCCTCCATTTGCTCTGCTGCTTCATCACTGTGGGAGGAATAAGGATATTATTGTCAAAAGCTCTGAGATTCTGCACAGAAATGACAGCACCTCTACCCTCTCCATCCCATTCCTCAGGCATTTCTTATTCCTGAAAAGTCATTTTTAGTTTCTAAATTCGTGTTGGACTTGCAATCTGAATCCATATATCTTGCAATCGCTACCAAAGACTGCCACGGGAAGATCTGTTTGTGGTAAGGAAAATCATAATTTGTTCTACTGCCAGAGAAAATTTATAAAGGAGGTTTCTCCTTTTCTGAGCCCAAATCATTAAATAATGATATTTTTCTTTTATTTTAACAAATCTTTTTCATATATTTGAAGATATCCATACATGAAGGATTATCACTGCATCTGCACAGAATGATACATACAGGACAGTGAAAAAAGGATTTATAGAATCATCATTTGAGCTACAAATAAGGAAGGATTTTTCTTCCAAAATAATGAGTATTCCCTATAAAGAAGGGGGAATGAGAGACTGAGTTTGTGACATTAATTCGTAATAATGCCAAATCCCTATCTGAAAAAAAAATCCACATTCAGCCGAGCATTTGCTTAAAATGACAGCTTGAAAGGGTTTCCCTCTGGAACATGTAAACAGGAAGATCCCCAGCCTGTCTTCTTCCTGTCTCAAAAATTGTGAGCAGATCAAGTCAAAACCATGGAAGTGAAACAAGCCTTTCCCCAACTGTTTCAAGCCTATTTTCTCCATGTAATGCCTGTCAAGTTCTTAGTAAAGCTAAAGGGATTTATTTGCATTTGAATCTGAGCAAGTACTGAACACCTCATTTCACCTTAATTGTATGGACTGAATGCTGCAGCTAAAATGGAACTTGCAGTTGTTAAGTAAACTGAAATGCTCCTCTAATTGATTGCAATGAACCTGCATGGTTTGTGCTTTATTCAAAAAGAACTGGTAGCATGTCTTTTCTTCTAGTGGAAGGTTCCCTGCCCATGGCAGAGTGGTTGGAACCAGATGGTCTTTGAGGTCCCTTCCAAACCAAACCATTCTGTGAATCAATGAGAAAGAAAATCCCAATATAATTAATATAATCAAATAAAAGCTAAATTTCATCAAGATTAAAATATTATGGATTTCCAAACATTTTTATAACAACCATGTTCTGGAGCCCCCTTGGGCATACTTGCTGTAAAACAAATACCCACATACATATGCACGATATTTCTTTTTATAGAAGGTATCCATTTACAGCTTTCTAACACACAGCAAACCTCCCATTTCCAAAGGAAAATCTAAACTGAGTAAGAGACCAGTGGGTGAGTTCAATCCCTGTGCACACTCCCCAGCCATCTCTCTCACTGTTGTACAATTGGATTTGCAGCTCCCAGCAGCTACAGATCCCACTGGGAATGTGCAGACCCCAATCTGCAAGTCCCACTCAGTGTTTCAAATATAGCAGCTTATAACTGTGATTATCTGCATTTTGTACTGGGAACACACTCACCAAGGACATGACCTGGTTTTTGTTAAGAGTGAAAGGGGGACATCAAAACTTCTTCCTCTGCTGATGCTCCTTCTGCCTCTGTAACTTCGCTGAGGTCACGAGAGGTTGGACAGGATCGTAGAACTGAGCTACCTAAATGGCATGGTGCTAAAAATATATTTATTCAGGATGGCTAATTAAGGTGAATGACTAGCAGTCTTCATTAGCACTGAAGTGGTGTTAATTTGATTAGACTTCTGGCCTAGATAGACTTGCAAGGCGTTATGTTCCTAATGCAATTTCTCTAACGAGAAAGCATTTCAGATGAAATGTTACCCATCAGTGTCTTTCTTTGTATAAATATTAAGTAGACATTTGCCTTTTAATGCTCTTGTAATTTTTAGGGAGCAGGGAAACAGTGAAGATGTGACATCTGTACTGCCTTGGGACATGGGGAGAATGTGAGAAAATAAACTTGCAATTCTTGCTCCAGTTTCATTATTTAAATACTTTGCAACATTTTCACAGTAGAAAGTCATACTTGAAAAGTGCTCATCAAACCTGCCTTTTCTTTAAACACACCATTATATACTTCTTGCTCTTAACTCAAAAACTCTCTTCAATCAATATTTCAATGTTTAAACACAGTTAACATGGCAACATAAGATTTAGATTAAGAAATTGCTTTCTGCTGTGTTCTTTCTACCATAAGCCAGGGGAGAATAGGAGGAACATACTGTTTACTTATTAATTAGAGCTCACAATGATCTGTGCTGGAATAATGCTCAAGAAAAAAATACCCATTTAGTTGGACTATGGTTACTTTAGCACAGGTCTTGCCTAATGACTCCTGAACTATAAGGTTTAGCCATCATCAGAAATTTAGACATGCCTAGTTCCTCTCTTCCATCTTATCTCCTCCACACAACACAGACCTCACTCATCCTTCTACCTCACTTCTCCAAAATGTTTCCTCCACACCGTTTTTCTCCACGCCCTTCCCCTGTAGCCATCACTTAATTTCATATCACTTCATCTACAGAAGAAATTAAGAAACAACAGCACTGGTGTGGCAAAATTACATTTCCCCTGTCATCACAGGACACTTTATGCTGGATCTGTCATTTCCTGAAGTATATTTAGACTTATGGAAATATCTTGTAAAGATACACAGAGGGGAACCAGCCTCCATGAACAGAAAAATCAAGTTTTAACGAGGACAAGTGGGACTGGCAATGCCAAACTTCTGTACATCTTAGGTACATTTCAAAAAAAATCCCTGGGAGAAAAATGTAAAATTCATTTGTATTTAACATCTTCTCTGTGTATTTATAAACATACTTTTGAACAATAAAATTGTGTGGCAATGACAATTCAGTAGTTTTGAGTAGAAGATGATGGTGGGCTCTGCAGAAGTAAAGGATCAGGATCTGGTCCATAGGGAATAAACTTACCCTATGTTTTATTCCAATTTCTCTTCTGGTCTTGAGCATGGAACGAAAATTCTGCAGATGGAGAATTGGCTCTTGGAATGGCAAAAGCTGTGACCCAGGGAGCCACTGCTTTGCCCTAGTGATTTCTCCTTTAAAACTCAACACAAAACAAAACAAAGCAAAGCAAAACAAAACAACTCCCCCAAAAAACCAAAACCAAACCAAAACCCAAAAAACCCCACAACAAACAAATAAACAAGCCCTAATCTTCTTAATATCATAATTAATCTCACTCAAAAATTTCCACTTTTAAACTAACTAAAGATTTTTAAGCACTTTTTTCAGGTTTGAGTCAACTACATAACACAGGTTATTTTACTTCCTTATTAGTAAAAATAGTTGCCAGTAATTAAGAACCTTAACAAGATGAAGTCAGAACAATTAGAGTGATTAATACACTGTTGGGCCAACATTTCAGTAAAGTCAGTGCTCAGTACAGATGGGAAAGAATGGAGTTTATATATATGTTTATACAATTGGAGTTTTAGTACTGCCACTTCCATAATCCAGGTTGGGATTGTTCTTAAATTGATATATTTTATTTAACCCTAAAATGCAGATAATTCCATGGCAAATGGGCTGTGAGCCAAGGTAAACTGGAAGACAAAAGCATTGGGAGGAAGAGGAGGGTTCTGGAGTCATGGTACATGACTGTAACTGAGATTCATTCTGGCTGTCAACAGTACCTTGTCACAGAAACAACTTTATTCCCCCTCTTTCAAAAAAAGCATTGCAGAAGACAGCTCAAGAGAACAGATTAATGGTTGCACCTTTGTGTTCAGTAATATTAAAAGCAGAGAATGTTTTTTCATCATTGAAGCCTTATATGTCATTAAAATTTCTAAATAGATTTATATAAAAGCTTCACCAGGATTTATAATGCCACGTTTTGAAAAAATGATGGTCAATAGCACCATAAAAGATGATAGTTCTCCCAAAATTAAAAAGTTGGCATCACAATAAATAAGGAAGTGCATTATGCACATGCACCAGTGCTCCCAACCACTTTACTACCCTTTTAGAGGACAGAAAAGCAAGGACTTCCATTTCATTTGATCAAAGCAACTTGAATGTTTAACTCCATTCACCAAATTTCTGCAGCCTCTGAAGATTTATGTCCTTTTCTAAAAAATGAGATTCTGTGTAAATATTATAAGTGATTCAAGAAAGACATTATAGAATCTAATGGAGTTATATTAAACAGAGTTGGCCTAGTTTAAATAGCCAAACACTTTGTGATATTTCTTAGTGAAATACCATATTCTAAATGTTTTCCAGTGTTTCTTTTCATATTTATGAAAAGTTTTTCCATGAGATGTAGCTTTTCTTCTTGCTTATGGACAAAACAAAGTATCATCTTCCACACAAGCTATTAATTATCAATTCCATTGAAACAAATTAATCTAAATTAAAATCTTCTGAAGAACAGAACTCAGCTAACTTTATAGACATTAATTAGATACATATCAAATGAAACTGGATGTTATCCAAGGAAAAGTGAACAACAAAAGTTGCTTTAACAAGTTAATCCAAGTGAAATCAGGTCTAATAACTTCAGGCTCCAGGACAATGTGTATTTCATATAAAGAGTAGGAACAGTCCAACCTATGCTCTAAATTATATCCATCCAACATACTGATTGTAAATTGATAAGCCAGAAAACAGAATTCAGCACTTTATAATGCAAAAAGTAAGGAGTCAGTACATACAGCTCTTCTAGGTATGTCCTTGCCTATCAAAGTACCTCTGGATACAACTCAGCTTTCATCAAATGATACTTTGAACCTATTGCCATCATCCGTCCTTCTCACCTCTATTTCTTTGTTATCTTCTATATCATGATGGACACTGGAATTGAAAATAAAAGTATAAAAATTGTTTTAATTTGAAAATATAATCGTGAGATTGAATTGAAGTTTTTGAGGGAAGCCAGGAGTAGATCTACACAAGAGAACATAAAAAATGAAATGGGGAGAAATAAAACCATTCATTGTTCTGTGCAGATTTTCCAGGCCCTTTTTTCATAAAGATGGAAAAAAAACCCAGCTTATTTAACATTTTATATTTAAATAATTTATTAGATACCACAGAAAAAAACCCATGGAGATGAATTTGACATAGTACAAGGGTGTTAAGGATAAGGATGTCATTTATTCTTGGATCTGTTTTTCTACTACATAATCTTCAAATGCACTTAAGAGAGAGAAAAGTACACTTTGAGAAAGAAAGGGGCACACTAGAATATTTTACTTCTTTTTTACCAAAGTTCAAACCTCACCTTGACCTCATCTTCCAATCTTTTCACGGTGCTTTTCTGAGGGATGCCTTGTTCAAGCTTGTTCATTCCTGTCTTTCCAATTAGAGATTTCCATCCTCCTGTGACAGGTCTGGTCACAGAGAGCCTGAATGCACTGCTCTCCTCTCCTGAGGTGGGGGGAACTGGGAGCCTGAGTTCTTGTTCCAGGATAGGTATGTTTTGCTTTTGTGAATTTCAAAACAAACCTGCGTCTCTCTCTGAGTCCAGTCGGAGCTAAGTGTACTGGGTCTTTATGATGTCCAGAGTGTTATATTGATTCTTGAGAACTTACAGGTGCCAGGGAGACCCCACCTCAGAGAAGCAGGGTTGAAATACTTTGTTAAGAATTCTCTTTAGTCCTTCAAATATGTATCTTCTCTCTCATTAAGGGCTGAATTACACCATGCTTTGGAACGAGGTGCAGAGGTGCCAAAGCTGCTGAAGGTCTGAGCATTCAGCCAATAGACAGCATTTCCATCTGCAGAGCTGCTCAAGTTTCTGTACACCCACAAGGCAGGCCTGCCCTAATTATCTCAGTGATAAAGAGCCGGATGTTCAAATTTGATACCCCAGTCCCTGCAGGTCACAGCAGCTTGTTGAAATCAGGTCTGGTAAACCCCTGGTTGTGCTCACTGGTGCTGCAAAATGAGATGGGGTTTAGTGGGGCCGTGGGCCTTGAGGCACAGGCTGTTGCTCTTTTCCAGCCAAGACATGACATGGCTGCTGCTAAAAAATAATGTCTAGAGTGTGGAAGGAGAATAAAGGACAAAATAATGGCTTTTACGTCAGTTCCTCAGCTTGGAACTCTCAGGAAAATAGATGTCTCCAACTGGAAGAAAAACCAGGAGCCCTCCTGCAGTTTTGCATCCTATTTCTTCAGTGAATGGGCCTTGTAAATATAGAAACATTGAAGCATATCCTGAGTTGGGAGGGGCCCATTAGGATAATTAAAGTCCAGCTCCTGTCCCTGCACAGGACAGCCCCAAGAATCCCCACATGTGCCTGAGAATGTTGTCCAAACATTTCTTCAACCCTGGCAGGCTTGGTACTCCTGCTTTAAGAGGCAACCTAAAACATGGGAGTGGAAAAAATGATCTTGAAGGAAAGAAAGGGATGAAGGGAGTGTGTGGATGTGGAATTAGGAGCTCGCTGTGGGATTTCACATGTTTTCAGATTCAATAGTTTACCAGGCACTGAAGCACTGGCATGGGCACAAGCAATTAGTAGCAGTGTTAGAAAATCACTGATTAGATGTTGCAGAACTCTCAGCTGTGAGGGAGTCTGTGAACAGAATAAGGCCATGAGGAGGGAAAAGCACTGACTCAGATAAGAGCAGTTTTGCAGAAGGGGCAGGAAACAGCACAGATGCTCCTTTGCCTCCTTCCACAGCTAACATTGCTGTGGATGCAGCAGCATTCTAGATGGAAAAGCTTTCAGGGAAAGATCCCCTGTGAAAGCAAGCAAATAAATGCTTTCACCACAAAAAGAAGAGCCCAGCAACAACTAACCCAGCTTGTCACTTCCTTTATTACAGCTTGGAAGCCAGTCGGTCCCCTTGTGGGACTGAGGCTAGTGCACTGACAAAAATACACAGTTTTCTTGCCACATGGACACATTTGGAGAAACTGTTGTTTCATCATGATGAGACATTTAATTTGCCTTGCCATCTAATAGAAAAAAAATGGGAAAAAAGGAGCTCTAAAGCACAGCACTGATGTTCCAAACTTCCAAGCTCCTCTCCCTCAGATAACACATTTTCTGCATTAATGAGATAGAGGCACTCATGTGTAGTGCAATAAAGACAAAACCAAGTGTTCTTTCACAATGTTCTGTCAAATCCTCCAGGAGAATCTGTGGCTGCAGCTTTTATGCCCTGATTCAGAATTATATCGGAGGAAGACATAAAAAAGCAGAATTCAATATGGACAAACTCATTTTGGAAGCTGAAGAAGTTTCTATGCATTTTAACATTTCTAGGGCATAATTAGGCAGAGGGCAACACAATTAAACAGAGATGGAAAGACTAAGGCCTCTTAAAGTCTTTAAAGGTTTTCTTTGAGGGCTATTTCTTCTTTTACTGGGCTTGATGGAATGCAGATTTGACTTTAACTGCATGTGTTAAATTTGTCCACAGTTTTACTGATGAGTTTGTTCATCCTATTTTTCACACCAGCATGAAGCTTTTGTTGCTAGTTAGATGAAAACATGTAATTAATCAGGAGTTCTACAGTAGCATGCATGCCCTGTATTAAAAATACGAATCAGGCCACATGGGCTTCTTGCCTTTTTTTATGAAACCTTGTTGCATATTTTCTTCCTCATTATCTCTCAGAAATGAAAACAAGGAGCTAAAATTCACATTCTGGAGTGCCTCTCACGTGGGACTCAGGCAGACACTACCCTTGATGTGCTATGCAAACAAATCTTTTGCAGTGAGGGTGTCACTGCCCTCAGTGTGTCCAACCTGTGAGTCTCTCAGATGCTTCTCAGCTTTCATTTTAATAACTCCTTAGTAGAGCTGTTCCTTGTATTTCTTTCTATTCCTCTTAATGACTTTTTATCCCCTCTGGAAAGGAAGATGGTTCACAAAATGTGTCACAGGTAAGACACTTAAGTGTGGAGTTCTGCAGGGCAGATGTGCAACCTAGAGTAAGTCAACACTTAGGTCTTTTCTTATAGTTAAATGGAAGAAGAAGTACTTTTAGGAAACTTAACTTTACTTGTTTTGCTTTAGAATGAGAAGGATGTTGCTCTAAAAATGTCTCAATGTAGAGGCAGCCCAAGGTGACAGCACTTGTCATAAATGTGGGTGTCTCCATCCGGTGAGATGAAACATGCAAAACTCCCGGAAAACATTTCCAGACTATGTTCTCCTCTTCACCAGTTTCCCCAGGGTGGAAAAGTGTGCACTTGCTCCACAGAAATGCAGCTGGAATTCCGCAGAAACAAAAATTGAAGTTTTTACCATGCTTCTTTTTCTGCCTGTAAACACACTACAAAGCTTCATTTATGTGGCATCCTGCAGAAGAACCATACCTCAAAAACCAAACGTAATTAATTAAATGCAGAGGTAAATCATCATTGAGAGGAAGGAAACAATGAGGTGATTCAGAAAAGGAAACAGATACTTGTTCTCAGTGGACATTTGATGAGCCAATGCAAGTCAGTGAGGCAGAGACAGAGGAGAGGTGTTCCAAAAGATTGGAGCCTCAGAGGAGAAATTTCTGACATGAACAGTTGTGATCTGTGTTTAGGTATGCAGGGAAGAGAAGTGGAGGAGAGAGTGGGGGGCAGAGAAGCTCTATAAAGGGCCATGACTACAGGCACTGGAAGACATGTAAAAAACTTCAGTACATACCTGAAAAAAAAAAAGGATTTATTTGTTGAGGTGCAGCTACTCCTGTAGTAGCTGTTCATTTTTGTAGTTATTTTTGCCTCCAGTCAGCTTGTAATGCTCACAGCCTGGTTCTCTTTCCATTAATGTTCTTCCAGTAAACATGCTCTGATGTGCACTAAAGCACCTATCAACTCCTCATATTACAGCAGCACCCCTATTTCTTCTAACAATGGGATTAAGCTGTTTATGGAAGCTGCCGACTTTGGCTAGTCACTAATGGGACATTGGTTCATTACCCTGTATTTTTATCCCTGCTAAATCATCAGTTAGAAGGGCTCAGATGGGAATGCTCCAAGCTCCTTTACAGGCTTCCATCTAACAGGTGAGACAACACTGAAATATGTGAATGAAAGTTTCAAAGTTTCCAAAGACAAAAAGCGAGAAAAAAAAATTAGAGAAAAGATCTATTTTGCTCATTTCATTGGTACAAACAATGAGGTCTGCAAATAATTTTTTCTCATAGAGGCTCATCTGCTGGAGAAGGTGTGCAGCTGTGGTGGGAATCAGCCTTCATGAATCCAGCTGCAACTTAGAAAGAAAGTATTTGTACCACAAGCAATTAATTCTGCTCAGATTTATTTAAATTGCAAATGCAGGAAGGAAATAATTTCCCTTCTGCCCTGTTCATCAGAAACTCCACCCTCTCCCAAATCTATCAGCATCAGATCCAATCACAAAATATGCAAAACAATGCCCTCGGAACAAACTTTAATTAGGAGATCATACCCAAAGGGCTTGGCACTTTTTTTCTAATTGAGAACTTTTGTCCCTTTCAGATTAACATTTCAAAAGGTGTCACATGGAGTAAAGCCTTGGTCCTTTCCATCTGTTTTAAAGTCCTTTAAATTTGGGATGTTACAGAAGGAAGAGATATGATGCCTGTGTGAAATTATGAAATTATGAACTGGCAGGCTGCTTGTTGGAAACAGGTAGATTTCTGCTTTATGAGAGGTTTTCTATGAGGAAGGAAGGAAGGAAGGAAGGAAGGGCAAATCACATCACTAAAGTTAAAAAAAAGTAGCATTGAAGTTTAGAAGTTTTTTCTGCCAACTGGTGCTCCCTTTGTTCAGGTTACCATGACAGAAGTCTAAAATCCCCAGCACAGGTAGGGCAAGGCTCAGATGCTGCCAGGAAAATATTGGCAGCAGCTTCTTCCATGCTCAAAAGCATTTTGACAAGGCAAACTTACTTAGTTACAATCAGCATTTGAATAGAGTTTGAAGAGAGCAGCTGCTAAGTGGTCTTCTCCTCTATTTCCCTTGATGGAGAGAGTCAAAAGATCAGTGGTTCTAGATGAGAAAAGATTCATGTGAGATATTATGAGCCGCAGGAAGTAATTGCCATATGTCCCGGTAGGTGATCACACATTCAGTACCCAACCCTGGCAGAAATAGCATCCCCCACCCATTCCAGCTCCCACGCTTTCCTTTTCCGATGAACCAGGAGGGAGGGATGCTTACCATTGCTTAAGTGACCAAAGCTGCTGAAAGCAGATGGTCTTTTTATTTTCATCCTGTCCCTGCATACTGCAGGGCACCAAAGCTCCTGCAACTGCCAGAAACATCTCTTGGAACCATCAGAGGACAGAAGGGCAGGAGGGATTAATAGGGAAGGGCCATGGAGAAGAGCAGCGCAGGGAAGTGAAGGGCAGCCAGGTCCATCTCTGGGAAATTCTATGCCCTTGGCTCTTGCTAAGAAAATCACAGTGAGAAGAATTGATGAATTTAACCTTGGAAAGGAATGCTACATCAGGATTTGTGGTCTGTCACTGGAGAAAAAGTGGCTTTTTTTTCTTTTTCCTGTAATTGCTAGAGAAAAAAATAAAGATTAAAAGAGCAGCATATCACTGGCAAAAAGCAGGGCTGCTGAGAGAGAAAAAGTATCATGATCTAGCTCACCCTAAAAAACAAGAATCACTTTTATTTATTATTTGGAATTATACAAGGGGCTTTGTTTTTGTGTGGCTTGTCTGTTTGTTTGTTTGTTTTAACTCAATTGATGCTCTATGGAACTCAATTTTCAAATATTTCCCCATGTCAGAAGACTGCATTTTATCTCAAAATGACAGTTCAGTTATTTATGCAGCAGGACATTAAAAAATGAGACCTTCAGGGAAACAAAAGGAAAACAGTAAATATCAGGAAGTTTGTCATAAAATCACAAATGCTGGCAAAATAGGAGAGTGTTTGCATGTAGTGACAGTGTTCCAAGTGCTGGTATACTGGGCCAAAATAGACACCAGGCAACCTGCAGCAGAGTGAAGGGGTGTTCAAAGTGGTGTCTGAACCATTAAGTTTGCAGATGATGCAGCACGGTGTGGCTTGGCCAGATCAGATCTGTGTCTGGGCTGGACCCCTGCTCTCTGTGCAGAATTACCCTGCTGACAGCACGGGCTGGCTCTGCCAGCCTGTGAGAGCTCTGCTGCCCACCCTGCCGGTCCTGCACAGCACCAAAACCCAGTGCAGATTGCTCTGTGTCTGAGGCAGCCACCGCAGCCCCTCTTTGCAAGCAGAGATCTGTGCAATGCTCTTGGCCATGCAGCCCCTTCTAAAGCAGGTCAGATGGGCAGCATTCCCAAAGGACACGCTGCTTAGAGCCTGGAAAGAGGATTCCAGGAGAGGTCATAGAATCATGTAATCACAGAATGGGTTGGGCTGGAAAGGACCTTAAAGACCATCTCGTTCCAACCCCCTGCCATGGGCAGGGACACCTTCCACCAGGCCAGGCTGCTCCAAGCCCTGTCCAACCTGGCCTTGAACACTGCCAGGGATGAGGCAGCCACAGCTTCTCTGGGCAACCTGTGCCAGGACCCCACCACCCTCATAGCAAAGAATTTCCTCCTAATATCCAATCCAAATCTCAAGTATAGGCAGCTCTGTGGTAGTCATTCAACCTCAGACGAGAAAAATCCACCTTTTGGGGAAGAATGAATCCAGGGGGAGCACTGGACACTATCTAAAGGGTTGTGAATGCAATCTAAGAACTCTTTTACAACATTAAGGATTCTATGTTTGTATGAACCCAGGAACCACAACAGCAAGAGCCTCCAGTGAGGAGACTTCAGGCCATGTGTGATCTTCTCAAAGATCAGACACACAAGCTTATCAGAGAGCTGCATCAACCTCTGTAACCTTCAAGGTTGATCAGCACAGCATTTACTCAACTTGCACTGGACCTAGGAAAAGGAATAATTAATGTTTTCAGGAAAATTAATCTTGCTGGGAGCACTCAAGCACTAGCATTAATCTTTCCAACTATTATTGCTGCACTATTGTTTGCTTCCTTTTTTATTGGCTTTAGTTATCCCTGACCTTGTTGACTATAAAAAAAGTCAGGCAAAAATTTTATGTAGGCCAACAAGGAGGTCAAATTAGAAAATACAGGAGAAAATAATTCATTTTCTTAGCTCACAGGAATTAGTGATCTGATCTACTTAGCTATTCTTAGAGGTTCTTATGCATTAAAATAGTGAATAAGAATGTATTATAAATAAGAGGACAGTTAGTGAAATTTGAACATTTTTCCAAGGCTGCTTGAATGCCCTCTAATGTCAGTGCAGCAAAATAGAAGTGTGGGGCCTTGAGTTGGTTTTGATACTGGGAGGGATGAGCACAGGTAATGTAATGTCAATTTCTTTGGAAAAATATGGGATGTGAATTTGCTGCTCAGGTTACAGTTTGTACAACTTATTATGGGAATAAGCTTTCATGTAAACATTAAATGCTTGCAGGACTTCAGTTTTGCTACAGAAATGAAGTGGAAAAAAAGTGGAAAAAGCTTCCAAAGGGCAACAATTATTTATCTACATAATGGAACACTTCAAGGGAGAAAAGTGAGCTTCATGGCTATAGAATAGTTAAGATACTTGGAGATTTGATTGTGCACAAATCCTCACCCCCTGCCTTTGATATTCTGGTTCAGACACAATACTAACATCTCCATCAAATTGCTTTTCATCTGCTTTTCTTTCTGGGTTTTGTTCAAGATGTGTGATTTTCTGAAATTCAAATATTTCTCTTCAGCTTCTTGAACTAAGTTCAAGCACTGCTTCATTAGTGTAGTAATGCATCAACCATTACATGGGTTTTTCTGAGCAGTAGTCAGGGTGCCATCAGCTTTCTCCTTTTGGCCATGCTTCTGGCTTGGATTGTCTCTCAAAAACACAATTATGTGATAACCAGTAAGAAGACCTTTGGCTGAGACTGGAAAAACTAGTTTTACTGTAGATCTGCAATCTAGCAGAAAACTCAGCATGTAAGAGGAGAACAAGGGTACCAAGATTTAAAGTACAGCTCCAGAGGGAATTATGACACATTATGTGGACAAATGTTAGTTCTGAAACAGATAAAAGATAACATGCATTGGGGCTTTTTATGTTGGTGGGTTTTGGGGTGGTTTTTTTTTGTTTTGTTTTTTTAAGCATTATTCCAGTAATTGTTTATTAGTGGTAATAAGAGAGATGAAAATGGTAGACCAAGATTGTGTTTTCTATTCAATTAACTGAAGTAAAATTGAGGAACTTTCAGATACTTAAACCTTTCTTCAGGTCTGAAAAAAGGCAAGAAATGTCAAAGCTACCTTGAGAAAAAGTGAGACCATACACAATCTATGTACCTGTTCTAAGTACCCAAATAAACTGAGGCAAGAAGAGAAAATTTGGCTTGGCTTTTACAAATGATATGCCCTTACCAATGTCCCAGTCACCTCCAGGGTTGCTGCCTATATAAGGAATCTGTCCTCCTCAGGACAAAACAAGAAAAAGTTCAATCAGCTGAGAGGCTGTAAATCCCTTATTTAACCCAGCTGGGTTCGTTGCAGAAGGAAAGTGTCCAACTATTTTCCTGATCTGGTTTTTAAGTCCACACACTACCTCCAGTCCTCATAAGGTGATGTCCTACCCTGGCCTTGAGCTTTGCAATCATCTCCTCCCGTGTTCATGTCATACCTGGCCAGCGCTGCCTTTATCTGCAATTGCTGCCACTAACCATAACTGACAGAGGAATAGAAATTACTCCAGTTTAATAAATAATACTCTTGACATAGTTCAGATTTTTTTTGAATTGATGAAGTATCATATGACTAACAGCCTTGGCTGTGGAAGACATCCTCATGTCCTTGTTTCTACTTCTAAGAATAACAAATCAATGATCCAGCACAGGCCCAAGAACGCTGTTCTTTATCTGGAACCACGTAGATGGCTTTTGTATGCTGAAAATTCATATAGACTTGAGCTTAAAGGAATTGAGATTTCACTATGGGTTCTTCCTAGACAAGTGAAGAATTCAGGTGACAGTAGATTTGAGGATACGTCAAGAGGTTGAAAAAGATCCAGAAAATTATCAGAGGGAAAAGAATTCAGGAAGCCAGGGAGAAGCAAAGTGGTGGGAAGGCAACACTTTTCTTTTTCTGTCCAGAAAATGGATGGAATGAAATGAGGGACCTGGGAAGGACATGAGTGGATTTACTAATCAGGAGCAGAAGTATTCAGAAATATGCAGATATTCTGACTTCATTTTTCATCTGACCACAATCAAACCATTTGTAAGGACTGTTTAGCTCAGACTAATGCTGGTCCAGGCATCTGGGGATGTTCTGATGAAAGCTTGTTTGGCTTCCTGCCTAGACATTTCTCCAGTACTGTCACAGACCAACCTTTACAAGTAACCTTACTGATAGATTGACTCAGATCTTGGAAACCAGACTGTCCTAAAGCCACAGATCTTTTTGGTCCAAATATCTGAGATCATCTTATGGAATCAGACTTTGTTTTGTTGTGAATCAAAAAAAGAATACATTTGATAATATTAAAATTCTCTTTGATATAAAACCTCTCCACTATGTGCTGCAAAGATCCATTTTGTGAAAAATGATGAAGCAGAGTCCGGGATAGTTACCTTTTTGGCTCTCCGTATGAAATTCTGACCAGTTTGGTACCCTCTCTTTGAAGGTTACAAGTAGGTCCTAATGGTGTCTATTGTTCCCATTTTCAGATGCCGCAGTCCCAGCTTTCACTGTGCTCAGGGCTCTTCTGGGTCTGCAAACACCTGAAATCTGTCCAGCGCTCCAGCAGGAATTAAGCTGTGGTTCAGGCATAAGTGGGTAGGAAGGGGATATGTGATGTGAGGATTGTTCTGCAGCCTCCAGGGCAATCAGCACAGAGCAGCTCCTGTTTCTGTAGCTGCTCTTGCCTGGCACCCAAAACAGGGCTACATCCAAAGTGGCCATTGGGAAAAGCTGTTGGGAATGGAAAATACAAACATCATTCACTAAATAAGTATACCAGGGCAGAGATCTGAGCCTTGGCATGTGGCTGACACTGAAATAGTCCTCTTGGTGTTTTCACCAGTCAGTTAGCATTGTTCCAGTGCTGCCCGGACACAGGAACCAGCCCCGGCCAGGAATATTCCCAATAGGAATCCTGAACGTATTTTTCCTTTTTTAGAGTTAGAGAGTGTTTAACAACAAGGTTGTGTCCAAAAGGTGCCAGCTGGCTTTGGGGCCAGTGAACAGGCCCTGGTGCTGCTTAGCATTAGAAGTACAGCCAGTGCAGGCCCCTCTCCTCCAGCCTCTATCTCCACCACCTCCTGTATGGATTTTCCTCAGGGCCCTCACATATAATCAGTCCTGCTGTGATCCACATATCAACATGCTCCCCAGAGCCTCTGGGCTGAGAGACACCTTCCCAACCCTGTCCCTGTCCTCTGCCATCCAGACTTCATTCTGATGGGATTACTTTCCATTCCCAGGTGAGCCAGAGGCTATGCCCACAAATTTTCATTCCCATATTCATTTTGCCCCCGTTTCCTTCACAGCATCCTGTTTCTCCCTCTCTCTCTCTCTGTCTCTCTCTCTCTCTCTCTGTGTCTCTCTCTCCTCTCTCTCTCTCTCTCCCTCTCACTTTGAGATCCACCATTTAGGGTGCCAACACTTTAAACTGTTGGGAAACAGTAATGCTGAGACAATTTTTACACTGGAAAGTGTCAGTATATTCTGTCAACTGTTTATATGATACAGAGGCAGTGACAAGAGCTGGCTACTGACAGGATTTCAGCACGTCTGTCTAACACCAACATCTTCCTCCTCACTTCCCACACCTCACCAAAATCAGCAGGCTTCTGCTTATATTAGATGCCCTTGGATATTCCACCTGGTTTCCATCTGCCTGATCAGAAGAATATGGGTATCTATGCCTTCCAACTGTGTGCAAACAGCTCAGGCATTTCCTGGGCTTCTCAAATAAGCTGGGCAATTATATGCCTACATCAGAAATTTTCCCCTAAAGTTCTGTTCACTACAGCAAGAATTAAGACCTCTGTTGTACCTGTAGACACCTATGGACACCTGAACTTTGCTTAAACTGTGCTGACTCACTCTGTAGGTTCCCTCCAGTGTATTATTTGTAATGTGCAGATGCCTTGGGTAACCTGGGGGCATCACAAGGGGCACAAAACATCTATTTCTAGAGTGCCTATAAACAATTGCATGTTGACAACTAAATTCAGACCTTTTATCTCAAAGAGAGTTACACGTTTGAGGTCAAAGCTAAAACTACAAATCAAGTCTTTCACAGAGCATATTTTAAAGCATTGTGTCTTACATTTTCATTTACTTTCACAGTACCAAGAGCCCAGCTCAGTTCAAACTTGTGGTCTCCAAAATAAACCCTTGTTTATATTACTAGCAAAGGAAAGTTACGCTGCTACCCTATGTAAATTAGTAGTTAAATTTTAATCTTTTTCTTAACTTTATTAAGTGTTGGGAGAAAGAAGGAGAAAAGGGGGAGGAGAAAAGGGGAAGGAGAAGGAGAAAGAAGGAGAAGGAGAAGGAGAAGAGAAGGAGAAGGGGAAGGAGAAGGAGAAGGAGAAAGAAGGAGAAGGAGAAGGAGAAAAGAAGGAGAAGGAGAAGGAGAAGGAGAAGGAGAAGGAGAAGGAGAAGGAGAAGGAGAAGGAGAAGGAGTTGGAGTTTTCTTCACCGATGGGGCAGTGCAACACTTAAAAAGATTGTCCAGCCTCCAGAGAGTTTGTGCAGTCTCCAGAATTGGATGTTTTGAAGACTTACTTAAACAAAGCAAACATATGATCAGATCAAGTCCTAGCAATACTCCTCCCCTGAGTCAAAAGCTGGACTACGGGCTTCTAAGAGTCAATCCAACCAATATCTCTGTGACTGTATGATCTAAAAAGCATTAAACTTTCACATACTACTTGAGTAGTAGTTGGAAGACTAGAGGACGGATTTCACCCTTGGATTTGCACTAAGGTTCCACTGATGTTAATGAGAATTATGAACATGTGATGTTGACGTTTTGGCCCCAGAATGGAGATTCAAATTATATATTTGAGACATATGTCAGATTTTTTAGAAAGATTTTACAAGTGATACTTTTGCTGAGAAAGGTCAACTGACAGGCATCTTATTATTAATGATAGTTTCTAATAGAAGACATCCTTTTCTCTGAATTGGAAACACTACACTGGGACTTGGAACCTGTGGCTAACCAATACCATACATCGTAATAGGGCTGCAGACCTTCCTGTGGGAAATGCTATCAAATCTTTAAAGTCAGTTTATTGAAGGAAATTGCAGACAGCTTGAAAACATCCATGATCCTTTATCCTGACACTGGCTTGTTAAGGCTGTGCCATGACTTTTTGTCACTGTTCTTATTTTGGTCTTTCACTTTATCTGACTTTGGCTTTCATGTCATGTCTTATATATCACTTTGCCTTTTCTATCCCACCATCACCTCCTCCCTTTTCCTATTTCAGGTATGACAGGATCTATTTATTTTCTCCTGTGAGTGCTCTGCTCATGCAATTAATGAACAACCATTGTGGGGGTTTTTTAATTCAAAATTTATTTTCCCTGCAAATGACACCTTCTATTTCGCAGACTGGTCCTCAGGTAGGATCTTTGAGATAGGCATTGAGACCACTGTGAGTTTGGAGCCCACGGCACACTGTAGAGTCCATGCCTTATTTTCGTCTTAGTCTCAGCAGTCCAAATTCCTTGTCCCAGTGCTTTCATTATTTTTTTAGTAAAGGAGACAAGTAAGTCAAAATCTTTCCATTCTCTTTACAAAAGCTTGTGTGTTTTTACTGTCTGTCTGAGTACAAAGTTGCCGCATCACAGTTCAGTTCAACTGATGGTAAGAACACCACAGCTTTATAGTCAGGCTATTTCAGCTGTTTACTTACAAGACTAGGGACCAAGATGAATTTTCAAACTTTATTTTCTCCCACCTGAGGAAACAAATATCTCAGAATGATAGAAAATCAGGTTCCTCCAAATTGTCAGGATGGAGAAAATAAGAGACTCTACAAACAAACAAAAAAAAGGGACAGATTTTTCCAAGCAATACTTTTATTATTATTTACAGCAAATGATTACTGTTTTTATTGTCCTGCCCTATTGTCAAATTTCATTTGAAAATATTGAAGATTTTTTCTCAAAGGAAGTAAGAAGTCAAGAGATGGAGTCAGAGGAGGAGGTATAGTACTTTTGCCCTTGAACCATTTCTGTGAGAAAAAAGTCCCCAAAAATAGCTAAAAGCCAGTCTCAGATCCCTTCCTACCCCTCATCCCAGAGAAGCTTAGGAAACTCCCTTCCAGAGGCAGGGGCATCAGTCTGTTCCAGTGAGACAAGGAGCTCCGCTTCTGTTAAAAGACTTCCCACTTTCTGAAGGAGAACTCTAGTTATTGCATGGAAAAGAAATTCCTTTGTCAGTCTACAAATGGTACTTAAATTTAACTTTTGACTGTTCCCACTTTGCTTGAGTTAAAATGCTCCGTCGAGAATAAAAAAATCTTGCTTTGATTGATTTGTATTTTAACAAGAAACATAAAGCAAAAATGAGCCACCATAACATATCCACTCACCTGAATGCAAATTTCTTCCTCTGATAGATCAAAGTTTGAATTCCAGAAATATGCTTTATTTTCCTCAGAATAAGAACAAATGTGAGTTAATGCAGACCTAAAGGTAAGAAATGAAAGAAAAATTATATAGGATTTGTAGCTACTTAATGAGAAAATGTAGAACTGCCTTCTTATGCCAATAGCTTGGGTTGCGTCAAAAAAAGAGTCTGAAAAAAGTGTCTGTGATCATGTTTAAATAGCAAAGTTGCAGAGAGAAAAAAGAGGATTTTTATGGAAAGTGAAAGACAATGTTAATAAAGTCCAAACAAAACTCAGTCATTTTACTTCTGCTTTGTCTCCTCTCTTTGACTTGCATATAGAAAAAAATAATGGTCCCTGGGTTTGATGGGTTAAAGGAAGGCTTTGAGAACTGAAAGAGAATGTTACATTTCTTTTCAATGCAATTTATCAAAAAGGTAACATTTCTACAAAACACAAATTAAAACGCAAAGGTAAGAATGTAGCAATGGGGAACAAAGACGACAGACCCCATCGTACGTCCAAAGAAGATTTGTCTATTGCCAAAAAATCACCCCCTTTTTATACCCTTAATCTCAACCGAACGCAACTGAAACCAAACCGAAGCCTAACAGAACTTAACAGCAGAAGGGCACCCATTGGCTGGCACAGCTGCAGTGCTGCTGCCCACGTATCCTATCACCCAATCAGCTTCTCAGTCATGTGCTGCCCACGCATCCTATCACCCAATCAGCTTCTCAGTCATGTGCTGCCCACGCGTACTATCACCCAATCAGCTTCTCAGTCATGTGCTGCCCACGCGTCCCTCCAGCCAATCACAACCTCACTTCCAACTGTCACTCAGCTGCCGCTCACCCCTCAGCCAACTTCCAACCCTCCGGCCTGGAGCTGTGCCTTCCGCATGGGGCCTTCTGGTGACCGTAACCCTTAACCATTTCAACAATGTAAGCCTATATTCCACATAAGAAATATGTTAAAAGCCTCTCAAGCTCTACTGTTCCTCAGTGGTTGATTAAAAAAACTGAGTTGGGAGATTTTAAAAAGTGCAATTTATTTTTACATGTGCCTACACATGAATTCCTACCCAACATGCGTCAAATAAAGTATGAACAATTAAACTCCTTTTCCAAAATATACCTCAAGCCCTTAAGAGACCTAAAGAGTGATTACAAACAAGTGAACAAAGTGTAGTCACAATATTTATGCTCTGTTTTCGTTGATACATCTCAAAGCATAAAAGAGGCATAAAGAATCTGTCCGTTAAGAGTGAAGCTTCCATGATCTCATTATTTGGTAAGGAACGAACTTTGAAGTTAAAATACGCTATTTATTGGGAAACACTTGCATTGTTCAAGAACTCTGGGTAGTGAGAAACCTTTGAGGAGTAGTTTAGGTTACCCTCAGATCTTACAACAGTTGTGGTGAGTCAATGGATATCCCTGATGTCCAAAGCATTGGCAGGCAATTACCAAGACTTGCAGAATTTCAGCAAATGCTCGTTATATTTGTCTTCTTCCAACCATTGTTTTTCACTATTGTCAGAAAAGAGACAACTCGCT
>VXBT01002911.1:0-83577 GCA_013400235.1 Oriolus oriolus
TTCGTGTCCGCGTGCGACAATAGTGCAATCTTTTCAAGCAGTCGTCACATTTGCTGTGAGCAGCAATCCTTATGGAGTTTACCTTAATGGCAGTTCATGCAAAAGCACAGCTCTTTTTTTGCCTTCATCATTGTAGCTCCTTACCAAGAACCATATCAGGAAATGAAATATGGAAAAGGAGACATAATATACTCTTTATTGTTAATTATTGAGCAGATTTTTTTGCTTCATTTACGGTAATTCTTTGAATACAAGCTTTTCTGTCTCTCTACTAACTTCTAAAAAAAAATTTAAAAGTGCCTACATAAGATAAATAGGGTTACCCTTCATATCTACCTGCTTAAAACAGGAAAGTTCCTTTGCTAGTGACTTTAAAGAGAGAGAAAACCTGCTGTAAGACATTCTTTATAAACTGCAATTCTGAAATGTTCAAATCTCTTTTCTCTGATGTCCACTGGGTTAAATCTGCTCTTCCTTTGAGATCAAGGCTTAAGATCTCTGAGATTCTGTCTCCAGATTCTTACTCAGCTTCTGTCTTTTCCCCTTCCCTTTGGAAAATGCTTCATGCTTTAGAGTTTCCACAACTTATAAGTCAGTCCTGTGTAGATAGAGCTTAATACCTTTGAGCATGGCAAACTGGTTAATTAAAGTAACAACCTGAGCATAAATTGGGCATAAACATACTAAGTGTTATATCACACGTCTCATATCCACATATTGGACAATGGTCTGCATCATGTTGGTACCTATTTCCTTTTTCTCTTCTGTAATTTTATGTAAAAGGCCCACACCTTTATTTTTCATCCCTCTCTTTCTATCTCTCCTTCTTGTTTTTTTTTTCCCTTCTCACCTTCTCTTTGTTTCTTTCTCCTTCTGTTCTCTTCTCCTTTTCCTCACCACCTCCTTCCCCTTACATTTTTTTCCTAGTGGGCAAATATATACAGGTTTCACCTTGGTACCTACTTCTTTCAAGAGGCCTTCAATAAGGAATACTACCAGGCTTTGTGTGATGCAGGTTGTGGCAACCCCCCATTCAGCTGACTGGTTTACCCCAGCTCTTTAGATGAGTTTAAGTCACTTGATGAGAATGTAGTCACTGGAATTCCATCAGAGCTGTGCTGTAAATTCTGCAGTGATACATTCATCAATTTATGAGCAAGGATACATAAAAGGAAAATAAACACAACTCATTAAATGAGATTGGAGTTGGATGCAAAATAACCACTGGATTACATAGAAGTGACAAAGACTGTTAGGGAATATGTGAACTCGGTGTTAATCTGGAGTACTGAAGAATATAGCAGTAGCAGCAGTAGGTCTAGTCACAGCTGTTTATTCAGTTTCCCACACAAGCTTTGCCAGCCCCAGCTGGGTTACATTGCTCTTGGTAATCCAATTCCTAGTTTAAGGACAGGATAGATAGACATGCTGACAAAAGCCAGCACATTCAGGTAACTTCTTCCTTTCATAGTCCTTGAAATGGGATGACTGGACTTTTTTCCACAGATGGTAGCATAGAACATGTGCACATGTTACCCATCTTGACTTTCTGAGCTCTTCTGGTTTGCACTGATAGCATCTATTTGATGGTTTCTATGTGAAATAATTACGGGGTAAGTTTCTCTTCTAACAGTAGAAACATGGTTATTATTAATATTTTCAAATTTTTATTTTTGCAGTTATCTAAAACGTAGAGCTAAAAGCCATTATTTTTTAATTGTTGTTAAATATAATTTATAATACACTAAATCACTTTTCTTCACTTCCTCCAACCCCCAATTTTTAAATGGAAGAACACCCTAGGACTCACACGTACAAGAATATCTTCCCTGTTCTGAAAGTTATATCTGTATTCATTGTATTTATCTCCATTTTCACTATCTCTTCTAGTGAGAACCCTGCATCGTCCACTGGATGGAAATAAAAGATAAGAAAATAACAAAACCTCTTGCTCAGGAAATAAAAACAGTTATTTAGGGCTCAATATTTCAAGGAGATTGCTTGTGGCTCCACAGGAGCCTGTGTTTGACAAGTTTGAATTTTGCATTACAAAACATTTGCCAAGGAAAGAATGTTTTTCAGCTCTGTACAAGAGGATAGAGAAATGCAAAAGACCTTACAAACTCTGTCATAGCTCGTTCCCACACTCATATGGACACACCCCAAGTTTAATCTCACTCAGTTCACCCCCTGTGAGCTGTGCTTCAGCTGCAGGAATCAAGGTTTTTTCAGATGTGTTTTGTGAGCCAGTCTATGAACTTAGCTGACTGAATCTCATATCTGTGTAGTTGTAGTGACAGTTGCGTTAGAGATTCTAAGAAAATTGCTGAGGCATCAGCAAATCTAAACCAGAATGTTAAGAATTAAGAACATGCATATGATTGCTGTAGGAAAGACTTCGATGGATCCTTCTGGAGTAGGCTCTGGGTATAATTTTCCTCCACTGTCCCCATGTGGATCCACTGATTCAATGTCTCCTACAGGTTGCTTGCCCCTCTAAGAAGGCACCAATACATCTAAGGCAAATTAAGATAACAGATGTGTTGTTAGTGAGCAGAGATAAATGGGAGCTTTGATACAGTATGTAGAGGTATGTGGGGAAAGAGAGATTAGTTATATTCAATAGAAGTAGAATACGTGCATGGGAGCCCAATGCACAGATGGGTGACAAAGTTAGGAAATGTGCTGGACTCAGGTCTATCATCACATATGAGGAGGCAATGAATAGTTTTTGCTTCTTCCATGTGTGCAGGAGAGCTACTGCTGGATGTGGCACATGTGGATATCAAGAGTTATATCCTTTCTCATACCTGAAGGTGTAGAGTAGAATAACCATTTTCCTGACTGATCCTCAGGGGGATGTGATAGCTCAAATATGCTTGTGGGACACTCAATTTTTGTATGACAGGAAGTGATTTACCTGGATGGTCAGGAGGTCTTTGAATTAACACCAGCTTCCAGTGCTTCCACTGCTTCCACTTGCTTGGATCAATGATATTGTCCTTGTATAGTCTCTGTATGGTTAATGTAACTGCATCTGGCCTTGCCTTGATTATGTGTGTGACAAGACTCATGAATCAAGCCACAGCCTCTCTTTCAGTTGGTTTATAGCTATAATTATGTTCCATGTGTTTATTTTAATTTACATGCCTGTCAGCTGGGAAGAAGAACACTTTATAGAATTATTGTAGTTTTATCAGTTGTGGCAAATGATCTAATCTCTACTGCCTGTCACTGTCTGTGAAATTGATTCTCTACATTTCTTATTTTCCTTTTTTTTCTTTTTAATTCAATCTAACTGAAGTGTGCATCTTTGTATTCTTAGAAATGAAATAAAAATTTCATGATAACTAAAAATGTGAAGTGGGGTCCTATCCACTTAACCATTGTAAAACAAACCTTACATTACTTTGTAAATCAATCACATGATACAGATAATTCTTAAAAAATGCATCACAGTATTGAAACTGGTTTATATGCCAGTCATTACATCATTTTTGCCGTGAAAACATGGTAAGATATTGGACATGGAGGCCAGTGGGCCCACAGAACTAGGGACCAAGAGAGTCCATTGGTAGGACAGTCCCTAGGACTAAGAATCCTCCTCAGGTCAGGGAGACAAAAGGGCTTCCCCCCAAGATGCTTTGTTTATGTTAATGTATCCCAGTTCTGCTTCCCTGCTTGGCCCGTTGGCCTCCCCGCCCCTTGTTACCGTACATGTCCCTGATCCAGAAGGTTCTCCCTTCCCTATCCCCCACTGGCCCTTGCCCCATCGCCACTCCCTCAGAGTTCCCCATTAGCTCCCATACCCTAGCTCTGCCTGTGTACCGCCCCCATGCCCTCAGATCATTTGTCCCTGGTGATCAGTATATAAACCTGGACCCTCCCATATTTGTTGTCTTCATCCCTGGACCTCTTCATGTGCGTGGCTGCAATAAACCTCTCCCGTGGAACCCTATACGAAGACCCTTCCTGCCTCTTTACTGTTGACTTGTTGAAGAAGCTATCCTGTGTGTGTGTGTGTGTGTGTGTAAGTGTAGTGGCCCTGCCGAGCAGCTTCTAACTGGAGATGCTTTCGGAAGGTCACGGCACCCCACCATCTGCAAGCAGCCACCATGACAAGATATAGTCCATTCAAAAATGAAGGATGAAATTTTCATAACCAGCTTTTTTCATAAGCATTTGCAGTTTTTAAAATTTGGTTGTTTAGTTACACTTTCATTGCTTTGAGTTATATTGCTACAGGCAAGCTTATTAAGCTTCTCTAAAGAAAATTTTGAGGTTACATATGTGCAAATTAATTTATATGCTGTATTATGTTTATTGACACAGGCAAAGGGGTAAGGGATTTTAAGACCTCTATAAATGCCTTCTCTTACAGTCTAAAATCAGATACAACCTAACATGATCAGATTTAAACATGCATAGATGATAACCGTGCCATGAATTTCAACTTCAGTCGATAGAAATAGGACACAGGATGTGGCAAACTTTTATGGCAAATTTTTGATCCACAGTTTACAAGAGTAAACTTTTGGTCATTCCCAGTTCTGGAGATGCCTTTTTGCAGCTATGTTTCTGGGATGGACCACACAGCCTGCCTGTGCCTTACCACCACCAAGTTCTAAAGTGCAGAGAGAGGGACCAGGATAAAAAGTTTATATCTGATATTCACAGGTGAAGATGGTACTGAAAAGGGACATTTTATTCAAGTATTGGCCTTAATGGGGCTTAGGACTTAACCAAAATGTCTGTGAGTCTCTAAGGCAGAGTTTCCAAATTATAATGTCATCTCTCTAAGAAACCTCCCTTTAAAGATTAAAATCTCTCCTCCAGTTTCTACTAATTATGATTCAAAAACATGATGCAATATACAAAATAACCAGAAAACAGAAAAATCGGAACTCAGCAAATAATATATGATGACATGTAACCATTCAGTGGGTTCTAGAGACTTGACTTATAATTTTGTATTTGGTGTTACAATAATTATAAGTTCCCCCAAACCTTCTGCTACTGAAAGTCTGGTGCTGCCAGAATTGACTGACAAATCAATGTCATTCTGAAGCAGGTTTTTGGGCTTTGAAATTTACTGATTTTTTCCATGGTAGAACAATGAGAAAACCTTCCTGAAAACGGTGAAAATGGAATTTTGTGAAAAATATTGACTGAACCATAAGCTGTTGGATTTGAAAATTGTAAGTGGGCTGGTGTTTAGCTTCAGGCCAGGGGACACTCTTCCTCGTCCGGAATTGTAAATTGTATACTCCTATTTCAGTATCTTTCCTGACTTATCTAGGGCAGATCTTCTCATCCCAGATCAGTCTGAATTGGGCAAATAAAAGTCTTTGACACAGTGCTTTGCTATAGTGGCATTCCATATACAGGGATAGCTAATTTTTATGTGCACTCTAAAAATCCTCCCAAAGAAAACATCTTTATACCTTTTGCATTTTATAGAAGGTTTTAAACTTATAAAAATTTAAAAAAGAGGAAACTTTAGCAGCTACATCTGCATGGAAATGCAGATTGTGAGGTTTCCATAGGCTCTGCTGTCAAATCAAACTCTTCTCACCAATATTCATGTGAATACATCTCTTTGTGTCTTGGGGTAAATCATGGCACAACAGCAAGGTTAGAAATATTTACAGGATCAGCTGAAAGTAAGCTTCAGACCATAAATAACAAGCCCAGCAGCAAACATCATGGTAAAATAATGGCATAACTTGCAACTATAGAAGAATTAAGAATATTCTGCAACCACTACAGAAATGGGAAGGAATTGCATCTTATTGTGCACTTTGTTTCCTGTAACTTATGTCCCCAGCTGTTGTCCACTGCTCATTCCAGCTACATATAAGAAATATCTTCCTTGAGTGTTACAGTCAATGAAACAATTAAATGTTAGCACAAAGAAAAATGAAAATCATTGTTCTTAGCATAAAATTCTTCACTGGAGAATAGAGAAAAAAATGTTTTGAAGGGTATAATATAGTATTTTTATGTCTTGTGGCTATTAATACAAAGGTATCAAATAACATTTTTGAGATAAGAGAGACAAGCCATATCTGTAAACACATCTCTACTCATTGCTTATCCTTTTTGTTCATTAGTCCACAGTGAAGAATATTACAATATGAGAGATGCCCAGAGTAGAAAGTTACTTGCAGAATGTGCCTAACCCATTATATTAAGCCAATTAGATGATAAGAGTCCTTCTTCAGGTGCTCATTTATTTGGCAGAGAAGTAGAAAAATTACTAAGAAATTACTAAGAAAAATACGGAAAATAAGTAAATTAATAACTTAATTAACTTTCAAAAAAAGTCCAACTCCCCAGACTAGTGTAGAAGGATCACTACAACCTGAAAGAGAAATAGAAAGTGGGAAAAAGAAGAGATGGCAATGAAATCTATAAATAAAAATACTGACATCCCTATGGCAAAGGACACTTTCCTCGTAGCAGACTTTGATGTTTTATGTTTGAAACTCTTCTGTTTAGCTTCTTTTGTATGTCCCATTTCAGTACAGAATGCTTATGGGTTTCCATCAAAAAGCATTCAACTGCAGGACCCTATCCTTAATGTTATTCTTTATAAGGTTACCAAAAATATGTAGGAATAAGGAGGCAGTGCAAGCAAAATCAGAATGAGAGTGGCAAGTTCTTTTGGCAGTTCCTTCATAACTGTGGGGTGGTTCCCATCAAGGCATATAACTTGCATGTGTATGATAGGTCACTAACCATCTCTTCCTGGATGATGGGGGCTTCACTAAGCTCCCTGTCCCTAAATTCCAGCTCTGAGGGCTAGATATCCTGAGGACAACCAGTCCTGATATTGAAGACTGAGGCAAAGGAGATGCCTCAGTCTATGAAATATCACATAGGCTTATTCATTCTAGCTTAAAGAAATATTTTTACAGGAAGATGTTTTACAAATGGACAATGTTTTTCAATTATGTGTGCTCTAGTTGCAGAATGAGTTTATCATTTTAGTAGTATAAATGTTAGTCTGGAATCCAGAAAATGTGAATCAATACCCTTGTTCGGCGTTGTGTTGCTGCAAAATCCTGTGTAGTTTCTTTCCCTCCTCTGTGCCTCAATTACTAAGAGAAAACATTTCTGTAGCAGTTTTTCTTAAAACTAATAGAGGAAAAGCATTTTATTGTATTAAATCCTACTCTTTTACCATATTCAAAACAATTTGTACAAGTTTTTTCCGACTAGTGCTTGGAAATAAACTATTTAAGATGTCTCTATTTACATTAGTCA
Source organism: Oriolus oriolus (assembly GCA_013400235.1). NCBI lineage: Eukaryota > Metazoa > Chordata > Aves > Passeriformes > Corvidae > Oriolus > Oriolus oriolus. The sequence goes on from VXBT01002911.1 coordinate 7,270, forward strand.
TAGAAATTACATCTTTGAAACATTCTACTGGACTTCAGAAGACTTTCCTTTACTGACCCATGTTCATAAGTAAATATTTGCTGAATTCAATCATCGAAGTCAAAACAGCTAAGCCAATTTATACCACTTTCTGTTCTTAATATTTTAGCCATGAGATTTCTCTTGCCCCACAGCAGTTTTCATGACTAATGGGCCGAACAAATTTTTTTTATGACATATCTTTGTGGTTCATACTTTTATATTCTACACTTATTAAAACTCCTACTTCAAGTGGTAAATGCTGATACAGTGAAGCGTATTTACATATACTTTCACATACATGAATATTTTTTATTATTAGAGTACTCAGTCATGCATTAAATATTTTTTAATATTCTTTCAGTGGTTAAGAAAAACATTTTACATTTGTCTTTTGCAGTCCTGTCCCTCTGAAGCCTCAAATAAAGCATTTCTATTAGCGTCTCTAGTATACCTTACAAGTAAAATTTCTAAACATGACATTAGAGATGCAAGATCATTTTTGATGGTTCTAAGCACTTTTCTTCAGTATTATACAATAAACATTTGTGCTGTAGAATTTTTTCCTTAAAAATGCATGTATATTGATTTTATATTAATATTCTTTGCAATTTGATAATATTTTTGTGACACAAAGGACAAAGAAAAGCAGAATTTCTTTTGTAGGATCTTGTTTCTGTTTTAACTCCTATTATTCCATAGCACTTGGAAGCATCTGAGTACATGAGTCTTGACGACGGAAGGAACTTATTCAGCCTAAATTAACTCTGTGCTGAGATCATATCATCTTTAAGATGATTTCTGCCAATATGAGAGATGCCCAAAGTAGAAAGTTATTTGCAGAATGTGCCTAACCTCTTGTATTAAGGCAATGAAGTGATAAAATTTATTCTTTCTTCAGGTGCTTATCTTTTGGCAAAGAAGTAGGAAAGTTACTAAGACATTACTGCGAAAAATGTGGAAAATAAGTAAATTAATGACAAAATTAACTTTCAAAACAGTAATCACTGACCCCCTAGAATCATGTTCCTTTAAGCAAATAAATATTTGGTTTGGTTTTTTGTTTGGCTTCTTTGTGGGCTTTGTAGTTTTGGTTTGTTTTTCTTTTCACTTACTTTCTCATGCTCTTAAGGCATTTACATTTCTAAGGAACCTCCAGTCTTGTCTTGATTTTGGTGTGATTTCTACTGACATGTAGAAACAGTAAATCATAATTCTGCACTTTGTTTCATCAGTTTTAATATGAGGGATCAATACCCCAAAGTCATAAATACACATGAGAGTACTCACTTTCTCTGTGAACTTATCCATGCAAAACTGTCTTTAATCAAATCTAAATAAAGAGAAGAAAAGAAATAATATATGCCAATGCAGATCTGTTTGAAAGGCCAAGAACACAATGTGATTTATCATTTGGAAGGTAATGAGAACTTTAAAATTCAAATGAATAATGTGTGAAGAGAATCATTGTAGCAAATATATAACACTGCAAACAGTTTATTTGGTTTAGGACACAAACAACTTCAGAACAGATATTTATATAAAGTCGGAAGAGATATTTGAACCCTGTTAGCAGTATACTGAAAATAAGTAATTTGAAACTGAAGATTAAACAATAAGAAATTTCCTTGGCACACTTGAATGGGAGCTTATAATTTACACAAAGCATAACTACATTTTTAATATGGAAAAGGCACATTAATCATTCAAATACTAGAGCATCCTTAGAAGAGTCACATTGCTATGTGTCAGTGTACAAACTATTTATAGGAACACTGATTGTTTTAATTTGAGAGTAAAGATGATTTCTTCCAATTTAACCAAGTATTTAATAATTTAGACAATCATATCCCGATGAAAAGTAATGTTTTTATTTCCCTAACAAATACGCTGACCTTTAAAATAAGAAGCAATCTCTCTCTTTTATTGCCATTGGATGAGGAGATTTTATCATTTGATTGTGTCTCAAGTATTTTCATTTAATTCTTTTTCCTGTGTTCTTGAAGAACCCTGCTGTGTTCCTGCTACCCTACATTTGACACAGACAACAAATTCTAATTCAACTCATACATTTCTTAAAGTTATGCAGATAACAATCCTAAAGTAATCGTTATATGTTTAAAGAAGCATGTTAGCTCATAACTGTTATCACATACCTGAACGGGGAAGCGAGTGGGACAGTTTCACTAAAGAAAGCTGTGTACATTCTCTTGTACCATCAAGGGGTACCAAAATGTGTGCCTGTAGAATCCAACTTCTGGGATTGCTTCAGAAACTTGGTTGTGATTTGGTGACCTGAATAGCGCAAATAACTCTTAGTTTATATTTCCCACGAAGGAGTTTAGGAGTGAGGAAATCTCAAAACCAGAAACACAGCAATCATTAGCAAAAAAACCCTCAAAATTTGCTTTCTGAATGGGATAGATATAATAAATGGGTTTTGATTTCCGGTCTACAAAACACACACGTGTGTCACACAGTCACACTCACTGTACAGATCAAACTCTCATCAGTCAACACTTCTGGTCCAGCTGTGACCAGTACTGTGAATTCAAGGCAGTAAGACACTCGCTGTAGCTGGCAAGGTACCTAAGAGTACACAGAATCATAGAATGGCTTGGACTGTATCAGCTTAAAGATCATCTAGTTCCAACCTCCCTGCCACAGGCAGGGACATCTTCCACTAGACCAGGTTGCTCAGGGTCCCATCCAACCTGGCCTTTAACACATCCAGGGATGGAGCACCCACAGCTTCTCTGGGCCACCTATGCCAGTGCCTCACCACCCTCACAGTAAATAATTTCTTCCTAACATCTAATCTAAACCTACCCTCTTTCAGTTTAAAGCCATTACCCGTTGTCTTACCACCACAGGCCCTTGTAAACGCTTCCTCTCAAGGTCTCTTCTAGCCCCCCTTTAGGTACTGGAAGGTGCTACAAGTTCTGCCTGGCTTTGAACATTGTGGTTCTACACTGGACTCAGCTTTTAGCATGGCTTTGAATGTGTCCCCCTAAGGTGAAGGGGAACAAAAGAAGCTGTTTTTTTCACTCTTTCTTTTTACTTTGGATAGTCATAAAACTTGTCAGTGGACTTGCTGCTCATATTACCCTCAGGCCAAGTAGTTGTTACCTGGGTTATAATTAGTTTCTGGCTTCCTGCTATAAATGTGTTACAAGTATATAAAGTTTTTTAGAATGCCTCTTTTGTTCCTTCTCGTGAAAGCAAAAGCACAGCAAGAAAGCAGATGTACGCTTCAGAGCTTTTGACAAGGCTTTTCCATAACTATTTTCTGTGCTTTATTTTTCCAGCAAATACCTGAACATATGAATGAGTTGGGGCTGGGTAGATAGAGCCAAAGTCTCACCAATCTGAACACTGATTTTGGGTGTTCTTTACTCAATGATAAGTGTTTTAAGCTTGGAAGTATCCAAAACCTGACACTGGACAAGAGGAACTGATTAAGAAATTTTTTTTTAAGTTGTTTATTGTAATAAAACCACAAAAATATTTTGCATTTCAAAGCTAAAAATCAACATGCAAAGGTATAATGTCATCAAGCTCACAGAACCACAGAATAGTTAGAGTTGGAAGGGAAGTGCTTCCTTCCCCTCAAAGGTGGATCATCACAGAGACCTCTGGAAATCATCTAGTCCAGCCCCCTTCCCAAGGGAGGGTCACCTAGAGCAGGTTACACAGGAACACGTCCAAGTCTATATTCCTTAAGTGGACGTGTCTCTGAACCAGCATGCTACGTTTGAAATGTCTGAAAAAGGCAGTGAAATTTGTCTCAGCTATGACTTCAATGCAATCAGTCTTTGTCCTCCATATTCCACTTCTGTGTATAAAATCTGAAGAGAGCTCCTTTTTCTGTAAGACTGAAGAAAATATTAGTGAAGAGAAATAAACTAAAGTCTTCTCCCTTCCATCTCTCACCAGAATATTTACCTTTTCTTTGTTGCTCTGGTTATAATTCTGAGTGGGGGTGTGTGAGACGTACAGTTCTTTGATGATAGGTTTTCTAACTCTAATAATTTTAATTTAAATTTGACTTTAGCCAAGTGTGAGACTTCTATATAGAACAACATTGTCACATGCCAGTCTAGAATTTAGTTTCGTTCTGTGAAGTGCCATTTAAATATACTCTTTTAATCATGTTTTAAACATCTTGATTATGATTAAGATCATTAATTTTAATTGTAAGTTTCCTTTATTTTCTTCCGAAAAATAGTTTCAGTCTCATTCACTTTCATAAACATTAAACCAAATGCAACCTTTGCCGTAAATCTAGAATTTCTGTTTCAGTAACCTAAAAAGCAGAACAAAATAATTTCCTGAAAAGGGAAGAAAAAAAAAGAAATACGAAGAAGGTACATACATTGGGAAAGATCCTTATTAGATACTTTAGAAATAACTTTATTGTAATGGTATCCAGCCTACCCCCTTTGAAAGTCCTCTGGTTTCTCTCCTGAAACTAGGTGTTTATTTTTTACAGTTTAGACATTAGCAGGAAGTAAGCTGTGGAAAGAATAGGCTCCAGGATAGGTGTGTTGTGCTGTACTCTTCCTTTCCACCATAAAGACATAAAGGCAAAACCTTCCAGAGCCCCAGCCAGCGGTGTTCAGGGGAAAAGGTTTAGGTGCTCTTACTGAATCATACTCCAGGGAAAGGACTTAAAACTGTTTAAATTAAAGTACTGAATTTTTGAGAGCTTCTGTGAAAACTCCCAACACACAGTTAATATGTAGAAATTATTTATTCTGTAGAAGGTAATAATTACATCTGTAGTCATTGTTTATGTCAAGCCTCATTACCATGAAAATTGAAATTCATTTAAGATGTGTGAAAGCTGTGGGTTTAAATTGTTTTTATTAGTTGAATAAAACTAGAAGTTCGGTGGTGTTTTCAGTTGTTGTGGCTTCCATTTATTACTTTAGAAATGTATGCTTCAGAGCACCACTGTTACAAATGCTGTGTGATTGATTAGTAGATTGCAAAAATAAGAGCATCTCAGCTAAATGTAAATTGAAACAGTTGCATTTAAAAAGAAATTAAGTATGGCTGGTAAAAGTAGGTAAGAATTTAACATTTAAATAAAAAATTAATTTTCTATTAAAAATACTTTATAAAAATTGAATTTTCCTTTTTTTCATTTAAACAGTTCAAATCCAGCAGAAATACTGCTGAATAAAATGTATAATTTTTTTATTATCTGTCTTCTAGGAATAGTAGTGTAGGTCTTACTTTTAAAATGAGACTATTGTTTAAAAAGCAAGGAACTACACACATCTGATTATTTTTTTCTGATATGAATTTGATAGGCTGCATGATACTTGGTTTTATTTCAGATTGAGAATGAGTCAATTTTATTTTGAAATGCTCAGTTTTAGACATTTCAATTAAAAGACAAAAAACCATTTAAAGAAAAGAAAAGAAAAATAATTTTATAGACATACCTTATTGCCACTCTCTGTGGTTTCCTGGAATTATCTGTCTGGTAATGCCAATATTTGGTTCATGCCTAACTAATATTCTTCATTTGCAGGGGTAATCACAAAGTTTCTTTATTTGTCTGTGCAGCAAGTTCAAACTGATGTATCCCACACCTCCAGATGGGTCATGCATTCTTCTTGGTTACCTCTTCCCTTATTAATGTAAATACATAACTCTTCTAGATAACAACCTCAGAATTGTAGAGAAATGGATTTGATGGATAGTTTTTGACTATTCAGTGGATAAGGAATTTGCTAGATGGACACAGAGAGCTGTGGTCAACAGTTCTATGTCTGGATGGAAGCTGGTGATGAGTGATGTCCCTCCAGGCTTTGTCTTGGGATGGGTACTCTTCAATATCTTCATCAGTGACACAGAGAGTGAGATCAAGTGCACACCCTCTGCAAGTCTGCAGATGACACGAAGCTGAGCAGTTCAGTTGACACAACAGAAGAAAGGGATGATATCCAGAGGGACTAGGATAAACATGAAAAGTGGGTCCCCAAGAACTTCATGAAGATTACAAGTCCAAGTGAAAGATGCTACACCTGGGTCAGGGCAATCCCAGAAATGAGTACAGACTTGGAAAAGAACTCATTGAGAGCAGTTCTATGGAGAAGTACTTGGAGGTTCTTGTGGATAAAGTGCTGAACATGACTCAACAGTGCGAGCTTGTAGCTCAGAAAACCAACCACATTCTGGCCTGCATCAAAAGAGGAGTGGCCAGCAGGTCAAGTGGTGGAGTGGCCAGCAGGTTAGCAGGTCACAGGAGGTGAGTCTGCCCCTCTGCTCTGCCCTTGTGAGACCCCATCTGCAGTCCGGCATTCTGAGGTCCTCAGCATAAGATGTCAAGGCGATGAGAAAGATGAGTCCAGAAGAGGGACACAAAGATGATCAGAGGGCTGGAGAACCTCTCCTATGAAGACGTTTTCTCAGTATGTGTTAGAGACATTAGTTTTTTCATAGGAGGGCTATTTTCAGATGGTTTCTAAGCATTCAATATTTTTCCATTAGGAGAAGTTCAAGCTTTGTCATAAGATTAGTCTTAAGAGGAAGAATTATTACCAGCTTTTGCCTTTTTTAAAAAAATAAAAACTACAAAAATAATTCCACAGTTCAAATCCACGATTTTAGTTTATGAACTGAGGGGAATCCACTGATCTGTTACATAGTATTTTTATTTGGTGGTTATATGATATAATCTGATACGCTCATGAAGAGACTAGGGGGGAAAAGTTTTGTTATTGTAACCATATCCTATTTCAAAAGAAGTACGAAAGAGATTGAGTGAGGGAATAATTTCATTTTGTATTCTAACTTTGTGATTGTTAGGATAAGAAAATATGATTCTTTGTACTCCAGATTGGTAGACTAGTTCTTAGTTAAAAATGTGCTATCTTGGCTGCTGTAACCAACCAGATGTTCTCCAACTGGTATTTCAGATGATTCCACGAAATAAATTTGTGAGTACCTACACATAATTCAAACAAAACATAAAAGTTTTGTTTGAAATAAACTGAATGTTAATGTATTTTTGAGTAAGTACAACAACATAATAGGATAAGTGAGTAGAAATAGAAAAGAAACTAATTGAGTTGAGAAACACAGTGTAAACTTTAGCAAAGAGTATTGGGAAGTGTATCTAGAAAGCTAAGTTTTAGGTGATGGTGCAGTGTTCTGGGTATCCTATTGCAGATTATTTCCAGAATGCTATAGGGGCAAGACTGGACTTGGTTTGGCTATTCAATGTCAAATGTTATCCCAACAAGCTTTGTACCCTTTACAAATGCTCTATTGCTTGATTCTGGGACACCATTATTTCCATTCTGTGAAAATATCCTTTAATTCGGACTTTTTGAACCAAGGGGTTTTCATCTTAGGGTTAAAGTTGTGTCACTTACAACACAGTGGTGGCCCAGGGCAAAACACTGTTGTAGTGTTTGCCGTGACATTTTTGTAGTGGATGCCATTCAACCTCGGGGACAGACAACTGCCCCAACTCCTGTTTTATTTTATAACAGAGGCATAGATAGCAGTTGCAGTCCTTTCACTTCTGGAGGACAAGACTTTCAGTTACTGTTAGTAACTGAAATGGCTCAGAAAACCCTTAGGTTTTTCAGTAGAGTGCAGTGAAAGACACTGTCAGGGAATTGCTCCCCTTCAACTCTTATTATGAATTTACTGTGCAAATAGACCTTTATTCCTTGTATGATGAAATTTTATATGTTGCTGATTTCTTCTTTATCCATGAATTTTTGTTACTATGAGTGAGATGTTTTGAGCTTTCAACCTGCATTTGGTCAAGAATCTCAATTTTTAGCTATTCTTTGAAAATGTTGGCTAAAAGCCTCAGGAATTTTTTGAATGAAAAGTGCCATGTAAATGTGAGCTCATTCGTCTGGTTTTATAAGCATATTAGAAACTATAAGAAATAGTAATTTCCTCTCTTCATTTCATTATTATTTTACTTAGCTGACCATACCTTTTAAAAAATTAATTACTCACCATTAATGTAAAACTAATATTAAAATCAAGGTTGCTAGTACTTTCCTTTGTTATAGGATGTCTTTCTGATCTTCCCTTAGTTCCTTGTTGAATTTTGTGAAAATTTACAGTTATTTTTCTAATTTTAAATTATTGTTGCACAAAATGATTTCCTACTAAAATTCCAGATGAAGTTCCTCATATTTCATAAAAGAGTCTATTTTTTTATGCTTTATTTACTCAGGGATCAGTCTGAAGTGTTTTTGATAACAGCTTGAATTAACTGAACTGGAACTGTTGCTCACAACAGTTGACCTCATTCTCAGAGGACTTTTTGTTTTGTTTCTGACTGTGTTGCTAAGTTGGTAGAAAATGGAGAAATTTCCTTATCAAAAACTGCATGATTCTAAATGGCTTCTGAAAGCCAGTGATGGGAACAAAATGATTTGCACACTACAATTATCAAATAGTGCTGTGATCAAAAAATGTTGAACTGTTGTCTTTTCAAGGGAAAGCCCTCTGAAGAGAAATATTTTGAGCTGAAAGTAGTTGTAATGCATCTGGCCCTTTACCTGGTGTAGCAAATGCAAAACTAAAGATATATAATTTCCTTGTGTTCATCAATTAGTTCGTGAACATAGAATTTTTATATCTATAGCCATTGTCTGGCAGCTAAACATTCATTCATTAGAGGTTTTATACATTCTGAGAACAGATTTGCAGCTGCTGGTGATTCTGCTGATACCAAGTATTTAGAATGGAAGATGTTTATCTTGCTTAGCATCTCGCACATAGTAGTAGACTTAATCATCTGGATAATTCAGATAAGATTCTTATATCAAGCTTTTTGGAAGTAACTAATTATTTTGGATGAACCTATGGTAAATCCACACATACCCTGTTTTTGGTTTTTTAAATTTTTTTTTTTGCTAGCTTATTTTTCAGGAACTGCTGAGTAGTCTCTTTCACTGAAGGTCAAGACAGAGCTTCAGAGCTTTATATCAGAGCCTGTAAATTTGCTAATAAATTCTCAGGATGCTATTTAAAAAGAGTTACAATTAATTTTAGTGTGAGAAGAACAAGTGAGAGAAAGAAGTCTTAAGATCATGTGGGGAAATCAACAGTTTAACACTCAATAAAAAGTAAAAGGTCAACATAAAAAGTACACTAAAAGGAGAAAAAATATAATGCAAACTAGGTGGTGAATTAATGTTCAAAACACATATTTAGTCGCACTGCGTAGAGAGCTTTACCTCTGCCATTTCTATTTGACAATATTTTAGTATATTGCAGTGTTCACATAATGCAGTCTGGACTCTTAGGGTTTGAGCTTAAGCCACATGACATGGAGAGGATAGAGACCTGAAAGAAGAGATTAGCTTACAGAAGTACCTAATCCTGGTCCAGTTTTTCCTCCTAAGCACTTTGGGAAGTAGTAGATGAAAAGGCAAAATAAACTATTTTACTACTTTTGGTCTAACATCTTGTAAATATTCAGCAGGGAAAAAAAAAAAACCTGCAAAATTATGTCAGCAGTGGCAAAATTTAGTAATTTTCTTCTAGAGCTGGGATCATGGTGTTCCCATAAATTGTTTTCAGCCTAAAGGAGTTGAACTGCTAGACGATACAGATAGAAAAAATCTGATATTTAAAAGAGTGATTCAAAATGCAAAACTGACGTGGGGGCTTTGAGTTTTTCTCTGAGGGAATATCTCTCTAAGGACTATAGAAAGCCTTGGAAGACTTATCTCCTTGAAACGAATTTAGTTTGTGATTTCTTTCTGCTGGAAATATTCTTAATATCAACAAATGTATGAATTATTAATTAACCTTCCATCATTATCATTATTTTCCAATACCTGTCTTCCAGCTTTTGACACTCTAAGAAATAATTTACTGAGAACATTCTCTTTTGAAGAACCAGAGTTCAGTTTAGTTCAGCAAGTCACATAAATACAAACCTTATTTTACATCTTTCAGTCAGCATTACCTATATCTAAGGATTAGCACAATACTGAATTTTGCATCAAACACTTTCTTGGATTAAAAGGGAAAGCATTTGGAACCTCCTAGAAAAGAGTCTTATAAAATGGTAACAGAGGAATATACATATTTAAATGTTTACTTGAGAAATATATTTTTGTTGCAGCAAGGAACTCAGTTTTGGACTAAATTTTCATATTGTTCAATAAAGCTTTGAAATTTGTTATAAATACACAATTTATAAATGTAAGAAGCAAGTACAATTTCACATGTTATAGCAGTATTATCCAGCTGACATACAAGGAAACCCAGATATGAGACACAAGTGTGTGAAATAATGTACATGTTTGTGATCATCACCTTTACACCAGCTAGATAAAGCCAAGTCTGGATATTATGTATTTTGGCTGCATAATATTTTTTTAATTGAGGGGAAGACTTTTTTTATGTGTATGATTTTTTTATCAAATTATTCACATTATCCTTTGTGAATATCTGAAGGCAGAGAGCAGTGACAGTAGCTTCAGATCTACTGTAGCAATTTAATCACACACAGATTGAGACCAACTTAAAAATTTTATGGTAGATGAGATTTTACAGAATAGAATTTTATTGTTCATTTTTCATAAAATACATATTCAGTGCAGCTACAATTGATACCTCATTGTCCTGGTTTTGGCCAGAACAGGGTTATTTTTTGCAATAGCTAGGAGGAGGGGTGGCTGAGGGTGTGTGGCCAGGATTGTGTCATTAGCTGATATGACCTCAGGTCAATGCCAGGGTCAGGGTAAACGGACTTTCCCTTCCAGTGGAGAAGGTGGAACTCCAGTATGTTTGTTTAGTTCAGGGATTCTTCTGTGTAAATCATTTGTTTTTCTTGCACCTTTTGTTATTACTATTGTTGCCATTACTGTTCATTTTCTTATCTCATTGCTATTTCTCTAAATTGTTTGTATCTCAACCAGTCATCTTTAGCTTTTGTGGCTCCCGTTGGAGCAGGGAGGGGAATGTCATGCGGTCTTTTTAGCTGGAGTACTAAATTGGAGAATACCATTCCTAAACTATGACACTCAAAAAATCCACTTTAGCAGGTATCCGATAGAATAATTCAAGGATCTTCCAGCTTTCCTGAGATTCAACTGAAAACAGACAAAGATTATTTGTTAAAAAACTACTATGTGTGTGGGTTTGCTTTTTGGATGTGTTTTGTTTTCATTTGGTTGGTTGGCTTTTTTTCTTCTGATAACAATATTTCAGATAGAAAAGGAAAGTGAAGGTAAAATTTGAAGCTTGGGTAGTGGAGAAGTACTTGTAGAAGGCATTGGAAAGCAGTACCAAAAAGAAAAAAAACTCACCTAAAACACACACCCACACAAATCCCAACCATTCAACTCATCTAATAAAGTGCAATGTTTCTGAATAGTTCAGACTTCAAATTAGTCAGTAGTGAAAACAATATTCAAAAGTATTTTTCTTCCACATAATTACTTTGGCAGGGGGGAAGCTATTTAGTTAGAGCTTTGAGAGAAGTTTATCACAGAACTTTAAACTTCTTGAATTGTTCTCTGTTTTGATACGTGATGAGAATTTTTAATCAGTATTTTATTACTATGTGGGAGTCATTGCCTTGATATGCTTCTAGAGATTAATATTAGTTAATGTGTGTCATTTTATCTTCTTTCCTGCAATTAGGATGTGTCATCTTTGGGGAATGTATGTTTTTGGGGTTTTTTTCTAGTTCAAGTTTGATACCATTCTCTGTGAGTTGAGCGAAATAAATAAGATTTTTTTCTTTCATTTGCTTCCATTACAGAAGACTGAACCTTGGCAGTTTATCTTTTCTGAAACTTCATTCAGAAGCTTCTCCTATACAGAAAAGATTCCATTCCATATGAAAAATTATTTGTTTACATATTATGCACATTTGACCAACCATTAATGTTAGCAAGTAGAGGAAGGTATACCTAAAAATAAAGCAGAAATGCCTATATCTGTTGTTACATAAGGGAAAACCACATTGAGGTAAACCCATTCACAGCACTAAAGAAACTTCTGACATGTGGAGAAGTTAATGTGAGGAATACTTCAAAACCTCTGGAGATTTTGAGCTCTTTTCTGCTCTTCATACACATGAATCTAAGACTTATCATTTGGGGGAGGCTGGGAGAAGTAAATAAAATAAAAAAGAAGGAAATAAATTATGAGTACCACTAAGAACAAAAAGAAAGACACCCAGATGACGGAATATTCCCCAAATGACCCAGTGTCATACCTAAGTCCTTTCTAATCTTTATTTTTTCATCTTTCTCAGATGAGAATCAGTCTTTCAAAAATGACCAGCTCTTTTGCAGATATGGAGAGCTCTTTTACTCTTAGGTCTGTTGAAACTGCATAAGCAACTGGATTTTCTCTGGAGCTGGGAGTTATATCAAATCCCTGAACACTAGGTCACCTCATAAATTTCCCTTACTCTTTCTATCTTTACGTATTTAGGAAGTGCAGCAGGACATTCATACTAGTATAACAAGTGACCACAACTTCCAGTAGCTCTGTGAAAGTCAAATACAACATACTCAAATGAATTAAAGAAGGAATTTTCTCACTTCCAAATTCACTCACTTCCAGTTCAGTCTTACACTACAGTTTTATGTTAGTCCTTTTCTGTCCCTATAATCTATCAAGCTAGCAACAAAGTAAGTACATGCAGTATGGCAAAGAATATCATCCTTTGAAGCTGTCAGAATATTACATTAATGTACAGTTCTTTTCCAATTTCAGCACCATTTATAGGTGTACTTAAACTGAAGGATTAGGATAACTTCTTGAGTTTCAGTGTCACTCAAGACATCAAAATAGTCTTTGCCTCCAACACAGAAAAAGATCAAACATGTCTTTGCTGTTTCTGACTAATGTTTGTTTAATGATTTCTTAAAGATCTCCCATAATGAGCACTCGACAACTTCTCAAGCAATCCCTTTCTAAGTCTCACCAGCCTTACCAATAGAAAGCTTTTTTCCCCTAATGTTTTATTTATAGGTATCTTTTCTGTAGTTTAAATTTATATTTTTTTGTCTTTCCCCTATAAATATGAAAAAAATGAACCATTCACAGGAGCCTTTTCCATGCTTCAGCGTAGTTATCATATCCCTCCTTGATGTTCTTTAGGATAACAGCTTTCAGACAGCATGTTTTGATCATTTTTATCAATCTCTTGTGCAATTTTCTTAGTAAGTCCCCATCTTTCTATATTACTTTATTTGTGTCTTACCAATGTTGAACAAAGCAGAAAGATTACTTTATGTTCCTGCATACTGTACTGTTGTTTACAAAGCCCAGCATAGCTTTTCAACAACATCATTTCATTTGTCAGCTTGTTTACAGGTTTGATCTACTCTACACATTGGATTCTATTTAGCTAATTTTTCACTATCTTGTGTTTGCTCAGAGTTTTCCCTCCTACATGTGGTATCTTGCACTTTTCTTTCTACTAAATAACATAATCTAGTACATGCATCATTGTGTTTGGTCTTGGTTTTATTTATTTCTTCCCTTCTGCATGCCTTCTTCCATCTAATGCTGTTACTCTCTCATGTAAAAGAATTAGAATTTGTCCAGCCTTGTTCTTAATAAATCTCTATTTTTTTTTTCCTTTGTTCCTTGTCACATTTGAAATATTTAAAGGTGGGGTGAGGTTTTTTTTGTTGTTTGTTTGTTTCTAATTTAAAATGCTATCTAGTGTTTCTTTGAAAATTTAAATTAATATCAGGAGTCTGTTAAATATCCCATATGCTCTTTTTTTAAAGACATAATTTATGTCTTTTTTTCGAGTCCTCCTGAAATTAACCTGTCCTTCAAAAGTTTGTAAAGAAAATCACTGGAAAACTGAGTTTCACAAGACCAAAGGATCAAAGAATTGTAGCATCTTAGAACAGACCAGGTTGGAAGAAACCTCAAAATATTATCTGGTCAAACCATTCATGAGAACAGAAGCCTAGATGAGATTATCCAACACCCTGTTCAGTCATATCTTGAAAACCTCCAATGACAAGAACTGTGTACCCTTTCACCAAATGATTGTTCTTATTATAGAAAATACTTTTTTATGTAGGGATAAAACCTCTCCCAGGGCAGCTTTCACCTGTTGTCCTCAGTCATCTCCATGTGCCTCCTGGGGAAGAGAGAGCCACCTCTTTGTAGATGCTCTTTAAGAACTAGAATGCTGTAAGTGGATCTGTCCTGGGGCTTCCCTTCTCCCAGAAGAAAAGACCTAACACTTTTAATTATTCACCACTGGGCATGTTCTCCAGATGTTCAACCATCTTTGTGGTCCTCCTTTGGACCTCCTTTAGTCTGGTCATGCCTTTCTCTAAATTTCATCAGCCAGATGCTTAAATGTCCTACAATGAAATGGCTAGTCAAATTGAATACACTGAATTTATCTAACTAACCCATCTAACTTGCTCTGTTATTATAAATTTTTTTTGTTTTCTCTTTCTGCAACTGAAAGTAATTGTCATAGCTGAGTTCAGTTAGCTTTTAAATAAAAAAATGGGGAAAATTAGTTCATATATTTGGTATTAACTATCAATAGCTTTCCTTCTCCACTGAGTGGCACATGAGCCCACTTCTAGCTTCCCCTCCTGCTACTAATTGGCTTCTGGTTACTGTTGCATCTTTGTGCCTCGTTTGATTTTTTCTCTCAAGCTCATAGTAAACATTTGCAATCATATTTTTAATCTTTGTGACTGAGTTGTATACTGAACTCATCTTTTGTTTGAATGCTCTTTTATTATACTTTCAAAATTTATTCCAGATTTGTTTCCTTAGACTGATCCATTATAACAATTTTCAGATAAATGCACTAAGTTTATTGAAGTATATAATCAGACTTTAAAAAAATTATTACTTTGATACAATTCTGCGTTAAATTGCATGAAAGTGCTCATTTTATTGTCACCATCATTCACGTAACCCTTCACTCTGAAATTCTCAAGTGTGTCATCCCAATTGGTACATCCACTTTGTAGAAAACAACATCTTCTTGTCCTAACCACAGTGAAGACTGAAAGTCTTTAAAAAGTGCATTGCCAGAGCTTGCTGGACAATCCATTCTCTTCTCAGTACATACTCAGGTAAACTCCTTCCTCTCTTCATCACCTTCTGCCTTCAATGACTTTTGCCTTCAAGTTTAGAACTCACAAAGCTGGACATTGTACAGCAGTTTGGTTGACTGCCTTTTTTAGGGAGATTTGATATATGACATACTAGATGTTTGGAATAAGATGTGCGTTATATTTCCATCACAGCTGTCAGAACTCATCTCTGAGATGTATGGATCTGTAACATACAGGGCATGCCAACTAAAGACTGAAATGCCTAGAGAGTCAGGCAAAGTTTTGTATTTTGGGATAGCTTATCTTTGGTCTAATTCCAGTATAATCACTTTCATAAGTGCTAATGACACTGACAAGTTTACAAATGTTTTAACAATGAAAGGCCTTTTCTGCTTTAACTTTTGTATGTTTTACTTATGTCAGCTGGTCAAACAAAGGGTATAAATTTTTATCTCTATTACCTGTTAAGGAAGGGTGTTTTTAATTATTATTGACAATATTATCATTATTAACCATTAATCATTAATTGGGTGATATGTATGGGTGAAAAACATGTATACATTTCATGCTAACACCATTTTGGTTAGCTGAGAGTTCGGCAGTGCGCATTTTTCTGGATCAGCAATGAACACATAGTAGCAGCAAATCCTAAGAAGTGGAAAGGGGAAGGAATGTGGGAAGATAATCACTTAAATGTAGCAATATCCTAAAAGATTGTAAGACTTCAGGCTGTTATTCACTGTAGCTGCTAGGACTCCACAGATACTATCTGTCATAGTGTGTTAACCAACAAGAATAATAATGTGTTCCATATAATATGTTCCTTAAGATCTGAATAAAATTGTGAACAGAAAGTTCGTGCCAAGGGACTAGAAAAAACTGCCAGCAAAGCTGGGACAAATAAATCTCCTATGGAGAGAAAAGCTAGCTTCTCAGTGCTGGCTAATCTATGTGCCAGACAAACAGTTTACAAAAATAGGTTTAGCTTTTGCATGCCTGGCCTAGAGTTGGGTACTTGGTTCCTGGTGTACTATCCTGTGTCTAAGTGTTCCCAAACCAAATGGCTATTCTGGCAATAGGGTGTGACCTTGTTTGACAGTGCCTTTGCCATGCATTTTTGCCTGTTTTCATGCATCCTGTGTCTTGGCAGAAGCAACTGTTAAAGTAGCTAAAACTAAAGCAGATCCAGTGTTTCTTTTTATATAGCTGAAGGAGACAAATCAATTATATTAGGAAACTGAATCTAGCACAGAGATTGCCTCTTAATTCGCCTTCTGCAGGGAGAGACATAGGTAACTTATGGCAGTGCTTCAATTCCTCAATATTCCTGCTCACAAAAGGCCAACAAAAAGCTTTTCTCTGAGAGGTAAGAGATCCAGATTCCAATCTCTATCTCAGTTTAATTCATACATCAAAATGTAGTTGCAGAAACAACTGGACTTCCCTGTATATCAGTTTGAGGTCTGCTCTGCTGTTGTGTAGTCTTTGGTCCTTATTTTTTTTTCTTTTTCTCTGGTGAAAAAAGATAAATATCTCTGTTTATTCCATTGCAAAGACACATTGCAATACTTCAGAACTGTTTATGAAATAGGATTCTTATCCTCAGATCAGCTGGATAGGTTTCTCAAGTTGATTGTGTTTGATCATTCCTCTCCTCAAAATATTTCCATATTTTGGAAAGAATTATTTTCCTCATTATTTTCTTAGGATGAAAATAATAGGAAATTTAAACAAAGAAAGTAAGAAAAGGGCATGGATTTCTCCCTGGCAAGCTGTTCTGGCACTAAATTTTTTCAAGTAGTCTTGACAAGAGGCATTCTTTACTACAGTAACCAGTGCCAAGTCCTATCTATTCTCAGGTCTGTGGCTCCAATAAGATGCTGATGCTGATCACAGAATATTCTGAGTTGGAAGGGACCCACAAGGATCATCAAGTCCAGCTCTTAAGTGAATGGCCCATACAGGGATCAAACCCACAACTTTGGCATTATTAGCATCATGCTCTAAAAAAGAGGTAAGCCTTGGCACACTGACAAATAAAAATTAAAGTAGTAGCAGAGCAAATTCCTTTCTTAAACACTTGTCACTTCCAGCTGGCAAGGAGTTGTAGTCCTAATGAGAAAACAGGATTTAAATGTAATGAAGCTCCCTGGTTTCAGTTGTTTACTTTAAAAAGGTCTCATTCTGCAGAGTGCTTGTTTTCAGTTCCAAGTTTTAGCAAGAACTTCCTGTGTCACTGTAAGGCCAGTATTATTATTTAAAAATATAAAGTTTATAAAGGAAAATTATCTCAGTTCTTAGATAATCTCTGTTCATAAATCTTTATAATAAGAGAGATACCAGTAAGAAGAGAAGTAAGCATTCTTCAAACCCACCATTTTCTCTCTTCAAAAGAAAATAAGTATTTACTTCTGTGGAAATTTTAACATTTTGGCACTAATAGAAGCTACCATGTAATTAACGTACTAAAACACAAAAATTAACACACTAAAAATAGTAAAGAAATTTATTTAAAAACTCAAAATTATTTGTTTTGATTTGAGCAGCTAAATTTAAAGATAATTTTTCTACCTTAATATGTAAATAAGCTAAAATTTCAAAATCGCTCATGTTCTTATTTTTCATCATTTCCTCCTGCCTTTAACCAACCAATCTTCTGTAAACCTTAAGGTTTCAGTGACAGCATACTGAAAAAACCCACAAACAGGATTGTGATCAGCAGCATCAAGTCTAGCTGGAAGCTGGACACTGGTGGGGTATACCAGAGATGAGTACTTGCCAATACTGCTTAACATCACTTTAATGACACTGATGATATGACTAAGGAGATCCTCAGTAAGTTAGCAGATAAGACTGGGAGGAGCAACTTGTGCATTTAGGGTTGTGCTGCCATTCAGAGGGACCGGGAAAGGCTGGAAGAGTGAGCCAACGAGAACCTCATGAAATTATAATAGCCTCATGCTGTCATACACATTGTGTCTAATCATCTGGAAGACAACTTAGTAGAGAACAGCCTTGGGGTACTGGTGAACAAGAAGTTCACCATTAGCCAGCAATGCGTCTTTGCAGCAAAGAAAGCCAGCAGCCTCCTGGGCTGCATCAGGAAGAGCATATGCCAGCAGGTTGACTGAGGTGACATTTCCCCTCTGCTCAGCCCTGGTTGCGGACAATCTGGGTGCTGTGTCAAGTGTTTGTCACACAGATGCGTGTAACCAGGACTGAGCTCCCCAATATGAGAGACATGGACAAACGGAAGTGCACTGAGTGAAGGTCTGCTAAAATGATTAAGGGACTGGAGCTTGTGCCCTATAAGGAGAGGCCAAGAGCACTGGGATTGTTCAGTCTAGGGAGGAGAATGTTCAGGGAGGATCTTGTCCCACAGAAAATAATTGTGTTTTGTATTGCCTTGCCTTGCTTTGCCTTGTCTTTGCCTTTGCCTTTGCCTTGCCTTGCCTTGCTTTTCTCCTCGTTTTGCTTTTCCTTGCTTTCCTCCCTTCTCCTCTTTTGGCTTTTCTTTACTTTCTTTTGTTGATAGCTATATTTCTCTTTGTTAGTTGAAGCTACATAATTTACTTATATGCATTTAAGCAAAGAATAACATGTACACCAAGTAGTTCAGTCACCTACTATTCACAAAAAAAAGCAGAGACATCTTTCATTGTTTCTGCCATGAGCCAATAAATAATAAGATGCTTTTCAGAAAAAAAAAAGGTTCTTCCCAGCTTATCTAACACACTAAGGAAATATATAGCATATGTGGTTGTAGAGCTAATCATGACAATTGTAAATGTGATTTCAGAATTTATATCAAAGAACTTGATCAAATAACTGTGTATCAGAACAGGCTCTTTCTGATACTCCTGTAGAGCCATGTCTTCTGGCTGCTCAGACATCTGCAGATGGGTTCAAAGAGACTGCAAAGAGCTGTGCAGAAACTCTTGCTGTGTCTATGTATTTGAAACAGAGACTGCAAATGGGTGGAGATTTCTAGAGTGATAGTTGAGGAAAACAATTACTATGGATATGTTTAGATATTGCTTGATATTTATTTTTATTGCAGAGCATGTGAACATACGTGAATAATTACCACATACTTTTTGTTTGGTTTTTCCCATTTTCCAAAATATTTCTAGGTCTTTGTTTCCTAAAGCTTCTCAAGTGGAAGTAAGAGTGAAGCAAATTAAGAGCAACCTGAGTTATATTTTATTTTTATGAATAAAATAAAAGCCTTGACTGTCAGACTCCTATCTTATGCTCTAGAGTGCAAGTCTTACTGCTGTCATTTGCAGCTAGTTGCATAGTGTATCAAATAGGTAGAAGAAAACTTGTTATTTTCTGCATGTTTATTACATAGTGGAAAAGAGAGAAGAAGGAAAGATTAACAACAAAATTACTTTTATTTCCCAAATGTTGTGTCTATGATAGTTTTATATCAGTCTTATCCCTTTGAGGTACATATATATACAAGTGAAAGACGAAATGGTTTTGTTTTTTCTTTTTTTTTTTTTAAGTGTTACAGAGGCTTGCTAATTAAAATGGTAATTGTCTGTCACTAAAATAAGTTAGTTACAGAAACTTGTTTGTGTAGACTGATGAGCAAGCTAAAAAAAGTCACTTTTCAGAAACTAGCTACTGCCAACATTCTCTTGGTAGGTTGAAAGTGACTGAGGATGGAAAGTTCACCAAAAAAGCTGCTCTCTGAATTTCTTTGGTCAGAATCCAAAACACATCATTCTTAATTCCTAAGCCAAAGAACTAAAAAAAAAGATAATTTTTGATACTACCTTTTAAAATATGCTTACAGATTTAACTTAAGGTTTTTAATTGTGCATAATAATAGATTAGCACCTCCTGACATCTTTAAAAATATGCTACATCCTACTAAAATAATTAAAATTAGGTATTATGCTAATATACAATATGTAAGATTGTGAGTAACAAGGAAAGAATGTATGTATCAGTCTTTCTATCTAAATATCCTACTGTTTAAATATCTTGCCAATACATCAGAAGGGGTTTTACTTCCTTATATTTTCAGTAATTGTTTTCTCAAATTAACATACACATCCTTCAGTTCTTAATCAAGATTCAGTTGATTAGAAGCTCATATAAGCACTTACAAAGCAAATAAATATTTTTTATTGATTTAGTTGATTTTATTTATTGAGTGGATTTCTTACTGGAAGTTATTAAAATTAAAGCAAATAGATGCTGAAAATGTTCAGTATCTGAGCTTCTGGAGCGAATCCAGTGGAGAGAGACAAAGATAATTAAGGGATTGGAGCATCTCTCTTACAAGGACAGGCTGAAGGACCTGAGCCTCTTCAGTCTTGAGAAGAGCTCAGTGAGAGGGGACCTCACCAATGTCTATCAGTAGCTGAAGGGAGGGTGTCAAGAGGATAGAGCAAGGCTCTTCTGGGTGGCGCCAAGCAACAGAACAAGAAGCCAAAATTGATGCACAAGAAGTTCCACTTGAATGTGAAGAAGAACTTCTTTACTGTGCAGGTGGCTGAGCACTGGAACAGATTACCCAGAGCGGGTGTGGAGTCTCCCTCAGTGGAGATATCCAAGAACTGTCTGGATGCAATCCCATGCAGGGAATTTGAATGCAATGACCCACTGTGGTCCCTTCCAACCTTACCTATTTGGTGATTCTGCGATCTGAGTGCAATTGTATATTGCTAGAATTAACCACACATGTAAAATCAAGTTTAATATTCATACTCAGTTTATTCAATTTACTCAGCCACATAGGTAGTGGATTTAGATAGCCAGATTATTGAATATCCTTTGTTGAACAAGTATCTATTTATTTTAACTGAATGATGAATTGTCTTTCTGCTCATGTTAGAAATGCTGTGAAATACACAATAAGTTAACAGATTTAACAAGCCAATATTTTCCTGCTGTTTTTCCTGGAAACACAAACTTACCTTTAACAATAGCTAATTAGAATAAATAAAGAAAATCATAGATATTATTATATCATTAAAGTTTATGAGCGTGATTTCAGAATTCTATGTCAACACAAAAGTTCAGTTTCTGAGTCAATGCTTCCCTACTTGTTAAGATTATGTGCAGTCCCCAGGAGGATGTTTTTATTGGAAAAAGGAAAAAAGCTTTGCGGATTTCATTTAATCTGTCTTGAGAACATGAGAGATTTTGCTGAAGTACTTTGATTCCTAATAAATTCTTAATAGAAAACTGAATTGAAAAAATATTAAATTATTTTTCAAGGCCATATACATTTTATTTTCCATAGTTGCAGGCAAGAGATGAAGTAGACAGACCTGTCACATACAATAAACATTGCTGAGAAATCATTCCTATGCCTAATTGTGTGTTGCTCACATGCTCTAATTTGGAATAAGAATATAAAAGTTGTGCACCTTTTCCTGGGCTCCCAGGAGATGTTATTTTGTTGGTAAATTTCTTTTCTTCTTCCATTGCATCTTTCTTCCAGGTCTTTTGGTCTTCTCACTTAAGATGTGCTCTTCTACTGCAAGGACACTGGAGCTGCAAATGTGTATCTGTTCCTCTAGCAAAAAAGAAAAATTTTGTGTTTCTTGAGATTTTTGGTTTAGGTTCAAAATCTGAGACAGTTTCTGGGAATTGGTATCAAAATGTGACGGTGGAGAATAAAAATAATGGGATACTTCTGGATATAATATGTACTGAATGGTGAGATTTATGCAAAACTTGACTGCCTGAGTGATCTCCTTTTACATTCTACAGAAAAAAAAGGAAAAAAGCATTTAAAAAACCATCAAAGCTTCAAATGTTTAGTCCTATAGGAAGTGAAGTTAATTCAGTTTTTAGCTTTCTTTTTTTAAATTGAAATGTGGAACTCCTTTTCAGGAAAAGGAAAGTGCTTATAGCATTATGAATTTATTCTAAGTGTTACTGTTCTATTGCATGGATGCATGTGTACACGTATATAGATGAAAATGTTTTGAGTGCATTTAGAGCATTTATATTGAAATTTATATTGAATCTTTAATAAGTCTGTGTAAACTACAAGAATCTTTGCGCAAGGTTCCAACACACTATTAAGATGGGGTTATGTCAGTGAGCCCACCAAAGTATACAGAAGGTTTCAATTATCTGATAGATGAGTGAACACATGTTTTACTATAATTCTGGTACATACTTAATGGGGAGAGTTCTTTGTACAATGCTACAACAAAACCAACCAAGGTGGCAAACAAATGACTAATTTCTTACATAAAAATGGTAGGATGAAGTATGTATCCATTTTGATCTGTACATAAATTTATGGTTACTCCTATTTAAGGGCTGGGTTCCCCTACCTGCAGAAGGAACAAAGAATAAGCTCCACTTTAGCATGCAGGGACCTGCCCTGTATGTTGTGTGTTTGTATATTTATAGTGGCATTACACAATCCACTATAATTTCATAGAAAGTTTAGTTCACTGAAAACTAAATATTTTAAACATCTATGTTCTTAGCCTCTCCTTTGAAATATAAAGCAGACCTATAGGCATCATAGAAGAAAAATCTGTAAAAAATTGCAACAGTTGTATCTTTTTAATCATCATATTTATACCTGAATGAGGATCGGAGTGACAGAGAATGATACCAATAGTGACTTACATATGTTGCAGTACATGTGGCAGTAGCCACTGCTGCAGACCAGTCAGAAGACTGGTGGACAGGCCTCCAAAACACCGAGGTCTAGCTCCCTCCTGGTTACAGTGAGTTCCCATGTTCCCAGTTGACCTTAGTTTGCATGCTCTAAGTTCATTGGTTCAAGAGTTCACCACCCCATTTTATGTATGAGTTCATGTTTATGTATTTCCTTTAACTGAGTATGTATGAGTTCTGGAAAGTTCTCCCTTCTTCGACACCCCATTAGTCCCTTGTCCCTTTGCCCCTCCTTGTGATTTCCCCATTGGCCCAGACCCTGTCACGCCCTGTATTCTCCACCCCCTGGCCCTCACCCTATTGGTTACAATAGTTTCCCCACCTCTTGTACCTCCCCATATACAACCCCTGGACCATCCATTTTGTTTGTCTTTTGTTCCTGGACCCTTCACCCTCTATAAACGGGCTGGAACCCACATGAAAGACCCCTTCCTCATCCTTCGCCTCTGCCAATGCCTTTCTACTACCCTTGTTTGGGGCTTGCTCCTCGCAGAGGAGCCAGCCTTGTCCGTGCACTGCAGCTACCAGGGACCTCTGCAGCTGGACGCTGTGCAGCCTCGGGCAGCCCCAACAGCGTCATATATATGTGTCCCAGACTGAGCTGTTAGAAATGTTCAGGGAAGGGAAGGGTAAAGGATCATGGTGACATCTTGCTTCTTCATTTCCCACAATTTTTTGGGTCCCTTGTACTCCAGGTCTGTAAACACCTCAATCCTACTATATAAAATCCCTCACACTCTTTCAGGCCTCCGATGTCCTTAAGACTCCTGGACCCTTGACATCTCAGTCCTTCCTCCACTTACTGCAGTTCTTGTCATCTTCTCTGCTCCTTTCACACCATCAGCTGTTAGCCTCCCACTATCTGCTTTCCACCTTTGCCATATCTGTTTCCATACCTAAATCTTACATGTGTTCCCTGCAAACCACATAATTGTTTTATATAATAGGGATAAAATGAAATAATAAAATAATAAAATAAAACAAAAGCCTTAACACAGATCACAGTCATTGAAATAAATATTTCTCACTGGGTAAACCTCTGGGGCGAGAGAATGTGACTGAGTTTCTACAGAGACTCATGAATTAGTGACCTCCTTAATTTACTGCATACTCTAAGAGCCACCTCTTAGAGCATCCTCAGAGTAACAGGAGAACTCCTCTAAAGCAAGATTTTCCAGAAAACCACTTCTACCCACTCAGATGTCCCTTTGGAGTGATCAAGTAAATTAGTTGGCTATATTATCAGTGAAAATTGGTGCTTTAATAGTTTTACAGAACATTTTAAGTTATCTGATCAAATTGCCTCTTTTCAATTCCCAATGCATCTTTTTGCAGATATGTTTTCAGAGCAAAAGTGCGATATAAGTTAGTGATTAGAAAAGTTAACAAGCAATTTTTGCTATAGATGAAAACAATCACATCATAAAATTTACAATAATCTAAATATGACATCACACAATCACTGTGAAAGCTTTTCCCAAAATATATCACCAATGAGGTTTTTAGAAGCACTTCACAAATTTAATCAGGCCTTGAAGAAGCAAGGAACTGCAGAATGAAACTAGAAAGGAAAGCTGGGAGGAGAGAGGTCCAGGAATTTAAACATGAGCTTATCCATCAAAGAAAATATACAAGAGCTGTATCCTAAAGCTATAAAAACATGCTTTGTACCAAGGGATGAAGGGTGACCTTAAAATCGGTTACCACAACAGAGTGGTGGGTGTGGTAACAAACAGTGAGAATGAGGTTACATCTTAAGCCAATATACGGCTTTTCAAAGTGATCACATAAATTCACCTAAACATTGTGGGGAAAAAACGCCATGCACAGTAAATAGAGGTTTCAAAAGAACTTGTAAGCTGTAGAAATCCTTTCAAGAAATTCAATTCTGCTAAAAAAAAGAGACTGATGCTGACATGTAAGCCTTTCAAAACACTGAGATGCAGACATCTAAAGCAATAACTGTTTCTTGTATTGGCTGGCAGATGTAGATCATTGCAGAAATATTATCTATAGACAAACTGGTGACCAATCCACTGAAACCTGGAAGTCTTTGACTGACGGCTTATTTCAGTAGTGGGTAGAGGAAATTGGGAATGTGGAAGGGGATATTGCGGAGGACTTGTGTGTGAGTCGACACAGTCATGGCCAGAACAACCACAAAACCGTGGCTGAAATGCAAAGAGTAAATTTATTTCATTACCTTGCTAACTGGAGGATCCTGAAGCAACACCCAGGCAAAGACACACAAATGGGAACTCTGACACCATTTGGCTCAGTCCGTCCTAGGACAAGGCAGGGCTGCTGTTTGCACCAATTAATCAAGGGCCCGAGCATGTAGTTTCCCACCATAATGCGATCTCCTCTGAGCTTTGCGATCTCTGAGCTTTGATCTCTTTCCCAAGACAGGGAGTTCAAGCATGTCCATGAGAATGTCTACAAGTCTCTGTAATCACCTATGTTATCTCTACACAGAGATTCTACATCTCAAAACAGAGAGAGGATAAATAGCCGTAGGCATAATATAATGAGGTTTCCCACAGTATTATTTTCCAGACCTCAGCATTCTCACCTGCAAGGTCACTTAAGTGAATCTACCATCCTCCTAGCCATTCTTCCTCTTTTAACCCTTTCCTCCCAGCAACTTGCTATCCTGCTAATTTAGGAATAAATTCATCCATTATTTAATCTTCTAAAAAATATGCACCTTCCTTACATTTTCAATTTATGGATCAAACAGTATTATTTCACTACTGTTGTATCCTATCAAATTATTTTAGTTTCCAAGGGAGACAGATTTGTTAATAAATCGTGTATGGAAGAGCCAGATTTTCTTCTCTGCTGATTAAAAATCTAATCCAAAATCTATTTTGCATGGTTTGCTGGATTACTGAATTCAGTGTCCTTTAGATACAACCTTTTTTTTTTTCTTTCACTCATCATCTACTAGTTTTGTATTTGCCTTCTTTTAAAAAATATCTGCCTTATTCACTTAGACATCAAGGTGTTTAGAGATCTTGTTAGAAAGGCATATAGTCTTGTTTTGTGTCTGTATAGTGCCTAAAACAACAAATTGAGAACTCTAACAGCTGTTGCAAGAGACATTTTAAAAGATTACTTTGTCTGGCTGAAGAGTTCAGGTGACAGTGACATAAATTAGTCAGAAGTTCAGAAGTTCAGTTCAGTGGCATAAATCAGCAGCTCTTATCACAGGACATAATTCTATTGTACTACATTTACCTGATGGCCTGAGTCTGTGTAAGACTTGTAAAATATCTGAGACTGTGATATTACTGTGACATTATTGTTTGCTAATTTTCACTACAGCATTATTTAGATGTTCCAACCACAGAAGCTCTATTATACTAGGAGGAAAACAAACAAGCAAGAATGCAGTGTCACTGTTCAGAACAGTGTATAGTTGTCTAAGATAAGATGAACAAAAGGTGAAAAATCAAGCGCATAGAGAAAAACCTAAGCAAGACAATTTACACATCAGGATAATGTGAAAGCCAGGAATAAAGCCCTATCCACCAGAACATACTCAATCTCATTTGCTATTTTTGTTTACAGGTCAAACACTATTGACGTTAAGTATGCTATTATAAACTTCTAATATGTTCAAACTAATGATGATAACAATGGAATTTCTTTTTGTAAAGTTTCAGCAAAAGAGTAATAATAATTTTCGAGTTAGTCTGATATGAAAAATGCTTTTCTTTTGCTTTAGAAAATTGCATTCAAATAACTGAAAAATGATTGCAGCAAGAATCTTGAACTTGGCTCATTTTGTGAATATCCTAAAGAAAATAGTACTCAGATTCAGAAGATTAATTCAGATATTTTCAAGTCAACATGAGAAACACTTAATGTGGCCAATTTCCCACATGTGCAGTATGATCTTTAATAATGGTTTCTAGTTTGAGGAGCAACTAAAGATTTCAGAGTTTAGCATTGGAAAATTTTGAGCTCTACCAACTTTCTTCTCACTTTTGGATGGTCATTAAATGAGGAAATACTGTTGTAGAAGAAACTAACTGCTTCTTTTGACAAACCATTTTCTCAGTTCTATTCAGTCATAGAAAAAGACAGGTTGAAAGGGATCTCTGAAAATCATCCAATCCAAACCTTTGTCCAGATCAGGGCCAAATCAGAGGAGGCTGCACATGGCCTTGGGCAGTCAATTTAGAGTATCTTCAAAGAAGATAATTCCACAGCCTCACTGGACAACCTGCTACAGGCTTTGACAAACTTCACCATAAAGAATTTTTCCTAACTGAATATCTGTTTTGGTAGGTTATGTTATTGGGTTTTGTCCTTTCATAGTATACATCCATGAAGGGACTGATTAGAGTGGGCCCAGAGGAGGGCCATGAAAATGATCAGAGGAACACCTATTCTATAAGAGAAGGCTTAGAAAGTTGAGATTGTTCAGACTGGAGAGGAGAAAGCTCCAGGGAGACTTTGTTGTGGCCTTTCAGTACTTGAAAGGGCCTTATAAGAAATGTGGAGGAAGACATCTATCAGAGCCTGTAGTGACAGGAAAAGGAGCAATGGATTTAAATTGAAAGAGGGTTTTAGTTGGATATAAGGAAGAAATCTTTTATGATAATACTGGTGAGACAATGGAACAGGTTGCCCAGAGAAGTTCTGAATGCCCCTTAATCATTAGAAATGTTCAAAGTCAGGCTGGATGAGGCCTTGAGCAACATAATCTAGGGAAGTTGTACCTGCCCACAGCAGGGGAGGTTGGACTGGGTGATATCTAAAGGATCACTCTACCCAAACCATTCCATGACTCTATATTATGTCCAGTAAAGCTAGCATTAAATAGCTGTCTGCAGTAATACTCCACCTTAGCTGCCTTCTTAAGGTTAAGAACAAAGCCTGTTTTCTCCAGTCTTTCTGGAGATTTTGAATTTCAAGTGTATTTCACACTGTCCTTTCTTGTGGCTTCCCTATTTCTATGACATCCATTTGAGAATAAATTATCAGAACTTTTCAGAGCGTGCTCTGAGGCACTTCATCATCATTTGAAGCATAATTTGAACAGTCATTTGTGCATCATTTGAACAGTAGTATTTTCTATAATTTGCATCATATGTGATCTATATTATTTTTATTTAATATTTGAAACATTCTTAGTGTTTCCACCTTAAATCATTTTCTTCTGGTGAATATTTTAAAGAACCTGATTATTAAATTGTGCCTTTTCACTTTGTCAGTCCCTATATTTTATTTTCTGGATATTGAATCTGAAGAATCTTTTTTTCTATTTCCTTGCTCAGTTGCTATTTTACTGTCTTTTCTAATATTGTCTATTCCCATTCTCAGGCATATTTACTTCCTTCTTTCAGTTAATTTTTCTTGGACAGTTTCCTCCTTTCTGCCATTCTGATGAG
Organism: Oriolus oriolus; assembly: GCA_013400235.1. Taxonomy (NCBI): domain Eukaryota; kingdom Metazoa; phylum Chordata; class Aves; order Passeriformes; family Corvidae; genus Oriolus; species Oriolus oriolus. The sequence goes on from VXBT01002911.1 coordinate 35,426, forward strand.
AAAATAAAGGTCTGCATTATCAAAAATGTAATGATTCTTGATTTGCATGGCATGAGAGATCAGGATCTGTCATCCTTTATCATAATAATCATGGCTGTATAATAATTATCATCTGATCTTAAAGCATGTTTTCAGTCTGATTGATCTTGACTTCTTTCTAATCAGCAGCATATCATGCAACAGTAGTGCCCATTGCAAAATCAGCTAATATAATCACTCACCTTTGAAAATGCCGATAATAGCTGAAAATGTTGCACACCACATGCCCCCCTGTAAAATTTGCAGCCTTCCTAGTATTTGATTTAGGTCTTTTTACAGCCCTTGAATTTTAACTTTAATGTATTACATTTACTTATAGATTTTTATTTTGAGCCCAATGGAAAATTATATCCTTTTACACTTTGAATAATGCATTATTTTTATTTGCAATTTTTAAAGATGCTAACTGGTATTTCAAGGATTGTTTAGACACTGATAATTTTAATACTGCAAGGTGATTGTTCCTAAAAATCTTTATGTGGATAATGTGACAATCGTTAATGTTGTATATTTTATAAATCAACCCGATAGCTATCCATGATAGCATCACATTTCATTTGGACTTTGATTGACTTGGTGACTGAGACAGATTTAAGCTGCTTATGTTTCTCTCACTGAAATTCTAGAAATTAAACTACTTTCTCTACAGGTGATAAGTAGTTTTAGTTATTTTTTTCAGAACTAACAATAGAAAAGTAAAATTTTCTGCTATAGGAATGAAGTTTGAGATAGGAAATCCTTCTGTTCGTTGAGACTTATGATGATAAACGTGAATACATTTCAAGAGAATTTTCAAAGAAAATTCTTCGTTTCTTTGTCATTGTGTTTTCTTGTCTGCATTTCAGTCTCTGCTCATTTTGTGTGTTCATCATGCATACTGTGAATTTGCTCTCCTCTGTAGACTTGTTTATTATATTAGACTTTCATTACACCTGCTTGTCTTGGGGTGACTTTATGATGTTTTATCCCATATTGACCAAATATGAATTCTGTTCCTTTCTGTGCCTTCAAAAACTGGATGTGAGAGAAAAAAAAGCCAGATCAACTTTTTTCAAAGCAGTTCTGTGCTCCAAGGACACTGCTATCTCACTCTGTGTGCTTCTGCAGGGAGCAGGGTGGGAGGAAGCACCCTGCTTCTGGCTTTTTGGGCCGTTTTTTTTTGGATCTGTTTCTTCGGAGAGAGAGACAGAGAGTTAAACTTTGTTTTCCTGGGATTTTCGTTTCTTCTTCTTCTCTTCTGGACTTGTTCAGAACATAAGAACATCACAACCTCACTGGGAGACCTTACCCCGGTCCAGGGGGGCCCCCACCCCGACCCAGCTCTGAAGAGGAGGAGGCTCCACAGAAGGACTTTAAAAATCTTCCAGGTTTTATCTCCACAGCGAGAGATTCTATTCTGTGGCATTATTATTCTTTTTTTTCTGTGTGTTTTTTAAATAAATAGGTTTTTTTCTTCACTTTCCTCCGGGAATATTTCTTTCCCGAACCTGGTGGGGGAGGGGCAGCTGTAATTGCCTTCTATCAGAGTATATTTTCCTCCAAATTTGGCCCAAACCAGCACACTGCTATTTTAAAATATCTTTTAACAAAGAAAGATGTCACATGTCAAACTTATCAAGTCTAGCCTTGTTTACTATTAAGTAGAAAATGGATTCATAAGAAAACACAGAAGTCTCCTGTACAATAAACGTTCTCCCACCACCCAGACTGAATTGGAAAAAACCCGAGAGACCTTTTCAATCAATTCAAACAATAAAAATCCTATTAACCTCTAGTATTTGTCCTTCCTGTAGCTAGCTTTTGTTAATCAGAAATATTTCTGTTGAGCCATTCCTTCTTATTATTTTAGCAGAGATTTAATCAAAAGAAATATGTATAGTTAAAACTGGACAAATACAAGTAATGTGAATCACAGTCAGTAATGAGTGATTCGTGTATTTTCAATAATAATTAGAAATTTTGGTAAGACAAAGCACATGTGCTTGATGGTGCACAAGTAGAAGCTCATAGTGGAAAGCAGCTATTTTTGAATAAATATATATAAAATATATATATGTATATATATGTGAATTTGAATTTGGAAGAAGAGCTATCTCTAAGTCTACTGCAAACACAGAGTGGCAGATGAAACTACTCCCATCCTTCTCACATTCTTGTGCACATCAAAAGCATGACTGAATAAATTGTCTGAGTGAAAATTAACCACTTGGAAAGATGAGAAAGAAAGAAGGGAAACAGGACAACACTTGTTGCAGATCTGAGGGCAATAACCTGTTAACATCAACAGGAAGCAAAGGCTCACTCTGCATTTTTAGTGAAAAGCATGTTCAAATTGGTCTAGATGGATATTTAAGACTTTAGAAGGGTGAAGTCATGGGCAAAACAAAGGATAATTAGTTCCTGGTGCCATAGTTAGCAAAGGTGACATGGCTAATGAATCTCAAACTGGGTGTGGGACCTCACCTTGGCAGCTTTTGGCAGTGACAAAAGAAGGCAGCTACAGCATTCTCTCATTTATCTTTGTGGGCTGAGATAGTATTATCTTGCTGATGCACATAAATCTAACTGGAACTGATTGTTTCTCAAGTGGACTTTGCAAACTGAATCATCATGAACACTGGCAACATCACAGAAAAGAAAATGCAGACAAAAAAGTTAAACTTTGTAAATCATATTTTCCAGTCTTTCTTCTAATGAAACATCATATTGCATCAACTGACTAGAAATCCTCTTCTTCCACAGAGCACTTGTAGTTGTTAAGGTAACCAAGAGAATTTGAACACGTATGCACTTGCTTCTAGCGTACAAAGATTGATGCACTGCAAATCTTTTATTATACCAAAATAGAAAGTGTCAGGAAAGGATAAAAATCTACAGTGAGAAATCATTACTAGGAGGAAAAAAAAAAAAGAAAAAAGAAAAAAAAAAGAAGAAGTTTTAAAATTCTGTAATATTTTAAACAGGATTAAAAAAAAAGAAATAATTTTCACAGGACCATCTGTAAAGGTTCTTTTACTCTTGTGCCCTCCACATTCTAGTTTTATTCTACAACACAGGTTGAATTCTTCAGAAAACCCCCTACTAATTCACACAGACCTTTCCAGGTGCCATTTGAAGTACAAGGCAGATTCAAAAATATAATATACATGTTCCAAAAAGACTGTTTCCTCTAAACTTTACTCCTGATGGGGCCTTGAAATCAGCAGAGAGCTATTCCATAGGTTCCACCTGAACTTACAATTACGTGATTCTTTTCCTGGGAGGTATGATGTGTCAGGGGGCTTTCAAGGCTACAGAAAAAAAAAAAAAGGAATTGAACTTCAGCATAAGGGGAGTGGAATGTGTGCGAACTTCAGCTGATTCTTGCTCAAGTTTTTCACCACGAGTACATCAGAAAAATTTTTCTTGTGAAACAGTGATCATTTCTACTTTGGACTAATTACATAATACACCTTTGCCTGGAATACTGATTATCTCCCATTCCTTGCACATTGTATTTGCCACTTTATCTGTAAAAGAACTTGTTTGTTTTTTTCTTTTTCCCAAATTCAGTTACTCTTGCCAAATATACCAACATATAATGATGCTTCTATATATTTTTAAGTCTTACAAAATGATATATATAGTAATGTGCAAATATAATTTCAGATAGAAAGTACTCATTCTGAAAAATAGAAATGAGAGGGAAAAAAGTAAGTTATATTTCATAATCTTATTTATAATTCAATTTTCACTTTTTCTTTGCTTTGTCATTAATACTACTGTCATTGTCACAGAACAGAAAAACATGCACTCAGAGTAGCAAAACCCATATCATATCATAAGCTGTATTATGCATTGCTTTCTGTTCTGCATTCACTGGAGAAATTGTTGTAAGGATTGTATACTCCTGTCAAATTGTAAAAACAAAGCCTTGGGTGTTGACAGTGATATGTATTTCTTTCAGCTTACTTCTGGCTTGATGAAAGAAAAACTGTTTGGGGAATATTTCTCATTCAATATTCAGAAACCACCTTCTCAAAACACGAATATTGTACCTACCTGTGAAAAGCAAAGTGAAAATTGTAATCTGTGATGACTGTAATTGCTTACAGCAAATGCATCCTCAGAAGTGGCAGGGCAGCTTAAAACCTCCAGTGTAAGTGCTGCCTTACTCAATTATTGACCTACTTTGGAGTTGAGGATGACAGAAAGACCACTTTGTGTGAAATACTACATTGCAGGAATTCCCCAGTCCTGCAATGAAGCATAAGCAGGGTTGGAGAATATTACATACATGAAATAAATAATCATTCTATAAAAGAAAACCTCCAAAAGAAATTTAATTTGGCATCCACCACCCAGCTTTAACTTGGAAGTTACAGTACTGTAATACATTTGTATTGGCTATTAGCACTTGGCTAAACACAGAATTTAAACACTAATTTAAGGCGGGGGAGGGGAGGGTTCGGGTAACTGTAAAAATCTGGATATTTTGTACAAAGGCACTGGAAAACTGACAATTCTTCTGAGTACTATAATATCATGTGTCACCTTTCATATCATCCTGTAGTTTATGTCTTTGCAATTTCAGGAAAAATGTCTGTTTGTAGAGGTGGCACTATTAAAGAATAATTTTTCTTCTATTTCTTAACAGCCTCTAACAGAGTACAGTCAAATTCTATTCAGTAACTGCTGGGAATGTGTTGACTTCTTTGATTTTTAAGAATATATTGAGCAAAACCATGAAAACTGTAGAACAAGGAGGACTTTGGATAATCCAGTATATCTTTATACTGATTGGTAAATCTATATATTAAAAGTAGTCAGGCTTTTTTTCAGGCCTTTTACTTTGAAAGATTATTTTTAAATGCCACTGGTTAGCAATCTCTCTTCCTTATTTTCTGCCTAAAGGTACTCTTGCTGGTTGGCATGCATTTTTGTCTGTGCAACGCAGTCCTTATTACTTGCCTAGATATCACAAACCTGTGATGAAACTCACTTATTTATTAAAAGATTTATTATATAGCAAGGAGCAGGTGACCCAAGTGACTTTATTAGCATGGCACTAATAATTCAGTGATTTCTGTAGAAATAGTGGAATATTTTTAAATATAAGGCACAAATTCCATTTTCTCACCAATCTTCTTGACTTCTGTTATGGTGTCACTGAGCAGAGTTCAGATCTGTCTCTTACCAAATAGATGTTTTCAAAGTAATTTTATTTAGAGACTGATTCATTGAACTTTTTTTTTCCCCCCACAGGATGAGACTACAGTTTTGCTTTTCTGCTTTTTGATTTGAAGTTACTTTGAACAAATATTTGCTAGTCTAGACACTGCTGAAGATAATAGATCCAGTCGTTCTATCGAGGCTAGCATTTCAAAGCCCTGTGAAATTATCTTAATCAAAGTTCAATCAAATTTCATTAGACTCTGGCACTCTTGTTCCTGCATCAAGGACAGGGCAACAGATACGCTTGGTAAAAGTCTGATCAAGAGGTCTACCTTTAAATACCTCGGTATGCCCCATGTAATTTCATGAAATTTGATATGCTAAAAAGAGTCCTTCTTAAAAAACAGGATAATCATGGTCTCTTACCAGTAAGTGAGTATTTGATTTCTTTCACAAGTGTACATCCATGATGTATTTTCTTAGCTCTGTACCTCTGTCAAACATTCACAGAGAAGTCAGAGAAGCAAAATATGATACATGTAATTGAAATTGTTAAAATTTTTTGGTACACAAATTAAGGAGATTGGTTCTTTCAAAAAGACCAAGTGAACTATTCCTGGGAAAATCTGTCCATCAAACTTTCTAGTTCCTTGAGAACTGGTTTCAGCTCCTGAAGTTAGCTTGTAGGTCTGATCAGTTTTGCCACTATCCTCTTAAAAATATTTTCTGTATGTGCAGAAAACAGATGGAGGAAATGGTCTATCAGCCCTGGAGTTTTCCTTCACGCTTGGAAAACTTCCATCTTTATGGAAGTGGGTGAGGGAGACAATTCTCAGTTATTCTGACCTACTTGATCTGACCTAACTCCTCCAAACCTGGATAATGAGTGGAAGCCATGTCAAGCAGATTGGAGGAATTCAGGCTCTAAATCCGAATTTGAGTTCCTTCTCACAAAAATCTGTGGATAGAAGTAAAGGCATTTTCACACAACTTTTTATAAAATATATTTCATGGATAATATTGTACAGGATTGTTCACATGGTGATTTGGAAATACAGATTTTGAACCTTAAATATAAAATCACAGTGATGTAGAAAGGAATTGAAATCGGTGATGCCTTAGGTTTTAACTTTCATATTTTTCAAATCCTGTACTGCCTAGTGTGTAACTCTGAAGTTTCTTGTGGCCTGTTAGCTGCAGTTCTCTCGTGCTGGTTAGACATAACAAATCTCTCTAGGTTTGCTCCTCAAGGGCACCAGGCCCAAAATATGTAAACTAAAAGCCTCTGAAGAGAGGGGCAAACTTGGGGTAATTACATCATGAACTGAGGCTATTAATTGGAGAATTAACCCTGATATGCAAATGAACCAAACTTATAAAAGTGTGAAGAACCCATGACCCAGGGTCCATCTTGGGTGTAGCCTTTTGCGTGCCCAGGGTGTACCTTTGAAGGGCCTTAAAATAACTACCTCCTTTTATTCTCTGATTATTTTCTAGTCTCTGTTTTAGGTGGCCAACCTCAGGCATCATTGGCAATGCACTCAGATATATGTTCTCTGACTCCATAATTCATAGTTCTGAAAGACTAATAGATATTATTACAAATAAATCAATAGAAAATGGTATAAAACTAAAGAAGACACTGAATTTCAGGTTTGATTCTAGTTTAGCTCATGCTTTCTGTTACATATTTCTTACTTCCATTAACCTTATTTCTACTAGTCACTACTTAATCACAACCAGGTTGTGCTGATTTAAGTGAGATCTGTATCTGCATAGGAAAATGTGATGCGCTTTGGTATTCAGTCTAAAATCTTCCCCCAACTGCTTTAATTGCTTTTTATCATTTCTGTCCAGATGTTACTTAGTCACAGTTTTTTTGTATGACATTACAATAGTTTTAGGCAAATATTTTCATGTCAAATTCATTTTTTTCCAATAAAAATGCTTAGAATATATTGAAAATGAAGCATATTTGTGGCTTTGTGAGAACATCCACAATAGTCATATGTTTCTTCTTGTGGCAGAGTATGTGTAAGTAACCTTACTGACCTTTCAAAAAGAAGGACTTATTTGATGTCGTTTAAAGATTTAACAAGAGCTTTTTTCCCCGATGAGACAGCGCAAAGAACTTACAGGTGAAAATTCAGCAGAGATATGCCAAGAAGTATTACTCACTCTCCAGTTCATATTTTATATCTAAAAGTTAGTCTCTGACATGGATACTTCTTGCAGCTTTATTTTTTTTCAACTTTTTATTTTTTAAAACTCTAATATTGGAGTTAAAAGATTTTATCAATTGAACTATAATGAAATACATATTTACAGTGGTTTATTTATAACACCTGAATTATTAACCCTCTTTTATTGTCTGTAAAATATTTAAATAAAAAGAAGCTGATCTCCATTTCTACTCTTTCTCTGATTTATAGTACTATGGAGTTAGACAGTTTGGTGGCATGTTGTGGAGAAAAGGTTGGTCCAATATTTACCACACTAAGTAAGAAAATTTTCAGCTAGGTGATTCTGTGGCACAAACTTCCACTGTAACCTAGTAAGAGCTTTCTCAAACATATGAATAGAAAAGGATTCAAATCCTGGTTCATCCAACTTTCCTCTTCAATAACGTTCAAATACAAAGCAGCGTTGCCAAAAATTCAATGACTGAAGCAAAAATAGAGTTCTTGCTTGATGACTTCTCATTTTTCATATTTATCAGTACTTCATATGCCTCCCATTTTCCTGTTTATTCAACATTTCCATTGAAGTCAACACTGATAGAACTGACCTATACATTATTATTATGGACTATTTATCAGCACTTCATATGCCTCCCATTTTCCTGTTTATTAAGCATTTCCATTAAAGTCAACATTGATAGAACTGATGTACATATTATCATTACAGAGTATTCTGGCTGCTTAAAGTCTGTGGTTATTGAGAGCTCCAGATTTTAAAAAATGGCAAACTGTGCAAGGAATAACATTAATATCCCTGCTTTAACACAAGAAAGCAATATATAATACTCCTAGCTTCAAAGGATGCCAGCTGGTTTATAATAGATGTTTCATGGGTTTTATGTCATCCTGCCCAATGTGCTTCTCATCACTCCATCATCATAATTAGCTTTTCAATTAGCAGGTTTGTGTCTGTACAAGATTAGAAGCAGCTGAATCAAATTCACTTTGCTCATGACAGCAACCTTTGCAGTGACTATTGCTATTAAATAACACAAAAATAAACAACAGAGAAATAAGACTTCGAAGACAAAATTTCTGCTTTCTCCACTTCCACTCAAGTTCAAAGTAATTTTATTCATATTAATTCTATATATGTTGAACAAAAATGACCTTGGAAAAACCCTTATGCATTCCTACCAAATTAGTTTCCTATGCTAATTAAAATTAGCACAAAAATAAAAATTAAAAAAACAAATTTAAAAAAATACAATATAAAATAGCCTGACTAAAAGTAAATAAATTATTTAATATAGAGATTTCTAGTATTGTTAATAATATAGGCATTGTATCGTAAATGAAAGTCTTTGCCCAATAGTACTGAAGAAATTATTAACCATATAAATGGTAAACTTATTGATAAAAGTAATTTTAGTTAAACTTAACTTTGCTTACTTATCTACCAGATAGAAGGAGACATATTATATCAGTCTTAGGTGTTGCTACCTAACAAATATAAATGAGATAATATAGGCTTCTTATAATGAAGGTCTTACTATACATAGAAGGTTTTCCTTGATGAACTTACTGGGAGTTCTGAAAAGATCTGAAATAGCTGACTCACGACCTTTGGCTGGTTAAATCTAAAAATAAGAGCTTAGGAAATAGTCCATGTAGGATCATAGAAGATGCTGAGTTGGAAGGGTCCTGTCAGAATTGTCAAGTCCAACTCCTGGCCCTGCACAGGATTCCCCAAGAATCACATCATGTGCCAGAGATTACTGTTCAAACACTTCTTGAACTCAATTAGTCTTGGTGCTGTGACCACTTCTCTGGGGAGCCTGTTCTAGTGCCCAGCCACCAAAGGGTGGACACCAAAGTGTTAAAAACCTTTTCCTGATACCCAGCCTAAACCTTCCCTTTTTCAGCATCATGCCATTTCCTTGAGTCCTGTCCCTCGTCACAAGAGTGAAGAGATTGGTGTTGAAGGCTGCAATGAGGTCTTCCCTCAGTCTCCTCTTCTCCAGGCTGAACAGACCAAGTGACCTCAGCTGTTCCTCGCAGGGCTTCCCTTCCTTCACCATCCTTGTTGCCCTCCTTTGGATGCTCTCTAATAACTTAATGTCTTCTATATTGTGCCACCCAAAACTGCACTCAGGACTTGAGGTGAGGCTGCCCCAGTGCAGAGCAGAGCAGGACAATCCCCTCCCTTGCCTGGCTGGTGATTCTGTGCCTGATGCCCCCCAGGACAGGGTTGTCCCTCCTGGCTGCCAGGGCACTGCTGTCTCATGTTCAACTCACCACTGACCAGGACGCCCAGGTCCCTTTCCATGGCACTGCTCTCCAGGCTTTCATTCCCCAGGCTATACACACTACCAGGGTTGCCTCTTTCCAGGTGCAGAATCCAGTGTATCTCCACCTTCTGGATCTTTTGTTTCCCAACTATCATCTAATACACAAAAGTCAAAACAATTTTTGAATATCTGTTAATGTTTATTCAAGTTACTCTTAATATTGAATGAAAGTTGATTTATAACACCATGCATGAAAAGAGAAGCTGTCATAACTGTGTATGTGAGTATTGTACTGTTCATGAAAACTGTTACAGAAAAAGAAATTATTCAAGTCAGTGTTAGCACCACTTACCTCTGTGTGACTACATGGAAATGATTACTTATTTTTATTTCACAAGAATTTTAAATTCCTTCAAAAACTGAAACTGAAGACACATACCTTGTCTACAATATGTATGTAGATTTGCTAATTTTGTATAACCAGTGCTGAAAGTGTGTACTGCCAGATACTACCAGATATATCTCAATAGTTAGATCCTCTCTGTGAGTGATCTTGGACATCTTTGCAAGAAAAAAAGGTTTGTGTCTCTGGGTCCAAGACCTCTGTGTCATATTCATTTGGAATCTGCAGTGTACTGTAGAGATGCTAGGGTTAAAGAAAAGTCAATTCACTTAGAATTTTAAAAAAAAGGTCCTATTTGGTTGTGCTACTCTTCTCAATTTGCACCTATTGTCCTGATACATCCAGAGTAATTCTTATACCAAGTTAATTTGTTTACAGTTATTTCAATTATATTTAACTTAACATGCATAATTTTGCTTATACTAATCTCATTAAGTTAATATCCTTAATGAGTGTGTAGAGCTGGTGCTGGAGACTGAAACTGGGAGGGAAATTTAGGAACTCACATCTGCCTGACAAAGTCTGGAGAAGGGGAAACATGAGATATGGCTATCAAAGGTCTTCATGTACAATCCATCTGCAACCTCAACATACTATCCTCTGTTTTCCTTTTTCCTACTGATCCTTTCTATTCTCCATTCTGCCCGATTCACTCCTGAAAATGTTGTTAGCAATATGTGTCTCTCTTGGTAAAAATCCAACTTCCATTCTGATGTGGTAAAAGAGCAGATCATTGTGGTTACCTTAAAAGAGTTATCTTACTTTTTTGAATATAGTATTCTGCATTGCAAATAGCTGTAAGCTATTGTCTGTGTCACGCTTTGCTTATATGTGTCTTGGGTAGAGAACTGTATTTCTTAAATTGAAATATTGAATAGAAAGTATAAATGTTTTCAGGCTAGAAATCAAACACTCTCCATGACTCATTTTCTCCACATTCTTTTAGATCATTTCCATTCCCTTCTATATTTTGTCAAGTTCCTGAGAAAAATTCCTCATTTGCTTATTCTACTATCTTTGCAAGGAGAAGACTTTCCTAAGCATTGGATGGGATGGATTAATCAGAATGGTTTAGCATGTTATTTTGAAAACACATTTCTCAATTAAACTTCCAAGATCCAAGATTTTAATACCAAAAATGAATAAATTTAGAAAACATCAGGTTGCAATATCTTCTAATGATTTTTTGTTTGGGAAATGATCATTTTCCAGCACAGAGCTAATTCAAACTCTTGATATATTGCATTTGTTAAGGCTCAAATCTTAGGTGATGCTTTGGTGACTTCGTTAATTTTGTACAACTCAACTTTTTAATTCCAAAAGGCATAATGTAACTAAGAGAGTAAGAATACATTTAAATATGATCTATCTGCTTCTATCTTCTCATTTCGCTTGTAGAGAAGTCACTACTCGGCACATATTTCTGCCCTATTAACATATGAATAATATGTTAATATTATTTTATTGTACAGTAAAATGCTCATGGGAGTATATTCTCTATTAGTGGTGATCATCTAATTAAATCAAAAAGATTTTTTGAAGATTAAAAAATATCACATTGTTTATTTTCAAATCTCTTCATTAACCAGCTTTAAACAGCTTTCAGCATTGTTTGGTTAAAATTTCTGAAGCTGCATGCTCTCATGTTGTTAAGTGAAAAATCTTTTTCACAGAAAACACTTGAGAAGCACTCACTGTTCATCTTCTAAATCTCTGGGGTTGTTAGTGAGTCCCGTGCTTGGGAACTTGAAGATCGCCTTGGAGTTTTCTTACACTCCTCTTGCAAAATATTGCAAGGAGTTACAGTCCCACAGCACTGGCCTCTGACACTCAGGTCAGGAGCAATTCAGTGAAAGTTTCAAACATGTTGACATAGATTTGTGTTCTGTTAATAACGTGAAATAAAATCATGTTTCTGCAACTATAAAATAAGGTTGGTTGCCAGTTCTCACCACATGCACTTGCTTAGTTCTGCATCGTTGCAGTATTTCAAGAAATTTAGGGTTGAACACTCTTCAGATCATTTCAGATAACTTCAACAAGCTCACAAGGTTTTGTGAATTTTAGACCTAGTCAGCAAAAGTTAGTCTGTCTGGGAGGAAATGGCCACACTGAAAAAATACAGCAAGTTTAGAGGACATGGACACATCCTTCACATTTCTCCATGCATCATGAGGAAACAAAGGGTGATGATGCTCAAGGAACATTTCAGTCACTCTTTCACTTTGAAGCAAGAAATAGAGTGTCATCACTTACAGAGTTCTTAGTCATAGGATGAAAAATCAATTACTAAGCTAATTCTTAATTTACTTGAATTAAAATATTTCCATTAGTCACTACTAGTATCCTAAATACTCATTGACAATCAGTGCACTGTTTATATACAGCCTACAAACACTGGACAAAAAACAGAGAAATGAAGAAGTAATTCCTAGTGCCTAAGGGTGTGTCTACAATTTGTTCAGATTAAGAGTGAAAAATAAATCTACTTATTGTTCTCAGTCACTGGATTTCAGATTGCATCACAGTGCAGGCTTGGAGCTCACAAACTAGATTCCTCTAGGTGAAACTAAACAAGATAATGCATCCCAGGAGAACACCTAATGCATTCTTGGCGTTAATGAACATTCATCTTTTAGGACCAGACAACAGCTAATCTGAAGAAGCCCTCTGAAAAGCAGATGTTGAATGTTGGATCTTCAACACCATCTGTTTTGGTGTATCGATCTTTTACTCAAGGGCCAAACTAAATTCTAATATTGACATATCCTAAGGTTTTTGTTTTCTTCTCCCTCTGTTCCTTTTGCCCAGTCTTTTGACATCTCTTTCCATCATTCCACATATTAGTTAGAGGAACAGTCTCTATGTTACATAACAGAGTATGGATGGATACAGTTTATAAGTTATTTCTGGGCCCACTAATAGCTAAGAGACTGTATGTGCTGTTCAGCTGTTTAAGAGTTTGGATGCAGCTCAGACCTCTAAGCTGGTCTATCCACCCACATATTCCTGCTGGTCATTCAACTGGGTTTACATAAGTCTTCGACTAGCCAAACATCATCAGTATTCCTCCCACCTGGTTGGATAATCAACGTATTGAAACTATTTTGAGGAGAGATAGCAGCAGTAGAAAGCAGCATCTGTACTTTTTTCCAGTTATAAACTTATGTCACTATTACTGTTTCCACAACTTTTTCCCTGTTAGTGGCAATGTAGGAGAAAGAAAGGGACAAGATGCATTGCAGGAATTAGATGGGAAGCTGTCTCACACAATAAGCAACACTAGTAGTAGTCCAGCTCTTTGAGTATATATTAATTCCTAAGTCTTTCTGTCATTTTGGACTCTTTTTGCATTTTTCACATGTTTTTTTCTGTAGAGGTTTTTTCATTTGTTCTTTTGTTGATGGTGGTGGTGGTGGTGTTGTTGTTTGTATATAGGTTTTTTCCTGATGAAAAATGAAAATGCATTCCAAACCTTAACTGTTTGTATAAAATAAAGTTCTTGCTTTTGAGGAAGCCTAATTATAGGTACTACAGAAATACTAAATAAAAATACCTATGGCTATGTAATAATAATAATAATCAGTATTTAATAATAATGATGATGATTTTGCCACCTACCTAAGAATTAATTGTTAAACAGTAAACATCCATCAAAACTTGACAATTAACTTATAGTTTCATTGAAGATTATGAGAAAGACAATGAAATATATTTACTTTAACAATTCACTGTAAAAAAGCTACAATATTTGAATTCCTGTGCAGTGTAGGTGTAAAGATTTGTGACAACCCCAGAGAGTTTGTCAGTTTGCCGTTCACTCCATATGATTAGACATAATAAAATGTTGCACCTCTTTTTTCAAGATACCAGAGGGTATTATTTAGCATATTGATTACTTCCTTTAATATCTCTCTCAGCCTGGAAGAAAAAAAGAAGTAAAGGTGTTTGAACTAAAGACAGAACAAAAGCAGAATTCTTTTTTAAGACATCACTCAGGAATTAGAAATGTATACTACATAGTGGTAATAGACTACAAACTACGCTGCTGTACATTGTAAACTATAGACAGACTCCACCCTGAACCCAAAGACAGGATGCCATCTAGTTCCTGTTGGCCATTTTAAACTCTGCTTAATGTGGGGCTAGCTAGTATCTCTGCATTTTCATTTATGCGAAGTAATAAAACTTCTAATTGATCTTTGTATGAATATGCATGCAGAGTTTTGTGGGTTTCATAGAAAAGCATTCCTGATATGGTTACTGCTCTGCTCTGTGGGTTGCTGGAGGTGATGCAAAAGGATAAGGGTACTAGAAGACTTTTTGTTACATCTCTTCCAGGTCTTCCTGCGTAGCCTACTGTGAGTGAAAGGACAAGGATAGGGGAAAGATATGGACATTGAGACACCACAGTGTTATTTGTTTGACAGAGCGATCTGCAGTTGTATAAGATCAATAAAAGAGGTAGGCACCAGATAAAAGACCTTTGGAGAATTTAATAGTTACGGAGGTTTTTGTCTGACACCTTAATAACAACTACATAGTCAGTACACTGTCTGAAAGTATATTTTCATGTAAATGTGTGGTGTAGCTATCTTCCTATTGATCACTATCTTCTAGAATCTTTAGCAGACATTTGGCTCATGGCGTTCTAGCTTTCTGTGTTATCATACAATAATTTGGGTTGGAAGAGACATTAAAAATCATCTAGTTCCAACCTCCCTGCCATGGTCTCCATCATGCTGAGCAACACCCCTTCCTTGTCTCACCTAGCTGTCCTTCCTAAAGAGCCTGTATCCTTCCATTCTGACACTCCAGTCACAGGAGTCACACCACATCTCCATGATTCCAAGAAGATGATAGCCCTGCAGGTGTGTGTATATCTCTAGCTCTTGCTGTTTATTCTTCATGCTGTGTATATTTGCAATAGAGATATTTAAGTTGGGCCCCCATAGAAGCTGCCTTATTGTCTAGAGTGGCTGGAATTCCTTTGTGTTGCTCTTTGGGTGCTCTCCCGCTGTTCTGTAACCCTGCTCTAGGCTCTGGGCATCTCATTCTGTCATTGGCATCAAACTGACAGGAGTGGGATGGATTGAAGTTCCCTTTATCCACCAATTATTGCTTAAAGCCCTCTTGACCAGCTTGTCAAGTCTGTGACCAAAGATATTTTTCCCCTTCTCTGACAGACGGGCCCCATCTGCCCTCAGCAGAACAGGCTGCTCAAAGCAAGCCCCACGGTCTAAGTACTTAACCCCTGGCTGTGCCATCAGTCCTGTAACCATTGTTTATTCTCCAAATATGACTGTCCCTTTCAACCTCCTTCCCTTAAATCAGGAGTACTGATGAAAAAACTACCTGTGCTTCTGAGTCCCATATCACTGCTCACAGGACTCTGTAATCCTTGATATTCCTCATGCTGCTCCTGGCTGTATCGTTGGCACTGACAGGAAACAGCAGTGATCCTGGAAACGGCCCTGATAGAAGCCCCTGGTAAGGAGCTCAGCTCTAGAGAAGAGTGCAGCAGGCCAGCAGGTGGATGCCTCCACCCTTTTCAGAAGAGCCACCTGCTGCTATCACCTTGGCTTTACTTAGTTGTGATGGTTTCTATACAGGGAGCAGGTGGGGCTGCCTTACTCAACTCCAGCATCTCTCCTGATGTGATGGGTTTTTCCTCTTTAGTCTGCAGAGTGGCAAAGTGATTATTCCTCTAGGTGAACTGCAGTGGAAAACAACTGCATATTTTCTATCTCAAACTAGGCATAACATGGTATTTTGTGTCCTGATAGGCAGATAGAAAACTCTCTGCTCCATTTTCTCTGTGCCATATTGTATTCACATTTCTCCTGTGCTACAAAAAGAGGGCTTGGAAAAAAAAACCAACCATCCAAACGAACAAAATCTGTTGTGCTGCTGGTTTTTTATTTTATCTTTAAAAATACTGGTTATCCACAAGGTTGAAATTTGCATCCAAATAGCGTAGAGGGATTTACATTGGTAATAGTTCGATTAGTTCATTTGTGCATTGATGGAATCCTGAAGCATCACAAAAGTAACTGTATGTATTTGGAGACTAGAGTTTCCATTGTAAAGGAAGCTCTGAAAATTCATATAGAAATTTAAATCAAAATATCTTTATGGATCCAGTTGCTGAAATTTCTACTGAATTGACTAAATTTGTTTAGCTTAATTGACTAATTGAATAAAAAATGAAAAAGAAACAAATAGCTGGAGAAATACTACCTCTAACCAAACATTTCAGTGCTGAGAATAGTCAAGGGCAAGAAAAGAATTCCACAGAAAAGACATCAAAGGGACTATTTCAAGGGAAGAAGAAGGAATAAGTCTCTGAGAAGTTATATTTTATTAGATTATCACCAAAGTGTAGAAAACAATTCTGTGCAGTGAATGAAAAATCTCAAATTTTAAAAATCTTCCTCTTGAAATATTTTTTCCTTTTTTTTAGTTTAATTTCTGTACTAACTTTCTTAATACAGACTTGCAAAGTGAATAACACTATCAGAGCTCAGCTGGATCATCCGGGGGTGACTAAAGACTTAGATCTAGCCTACAGTGCCCTAGTGGTGAAAGAATTGTGGAATTTCCCCCTGTAGAGGTAACAGAGTGGAACTTAATTTTTAAAGGCTGCACACAGAAAGAAAGGCAGCTTCACACCTGTGTCTGAATATCAAGTAAGACCATCATTGCTGGAGAATGGGACTTCTTTTGGAAATAATCTAGTGGATGGGAAGGAGAAGAAATTAATGAAAAACTGGGGATAGAAAGAAGGTATAAAATACAGGGATCAATTTTGAAATATCAATCAATCTTCCTGTACTATTAGATGGTGTTGTTACATGTTCTATTGTGAGTGGACACTACTACTAAATACATGCTATTAGTGGATACTAATACTAATACATTCTAAAATTTTCCTTATGTTAAGGAGACATCAATTATTTAAAATTTCCTAAGGAATTTCTCAGCACCCAGAAGTCCCCATGGCATAAATTATTTGACAAATTGACTCTAAAAATTTGGAGAGCCTCCAAAATGTGATTTTCTAGTAACTTAGCTTCACATGGCTGAAGAACAGGAAGGCAATGGAGGATATTTTGCTCCCCAAAAGCATATGGAGGACATTTCCAGCCCTGTAACTTTCATTAGCTCTTCTTCACAATATAGAGCAGATTGAAGCATATTAGCTGGCGTTCATAACAAAAAGTCTAGTTTGGAATTCACAGCACTTGCTTGAAATACATGTGATGTTTTATTTGGGATAGAGGTGTCTAGAGATTAAATCTACATCTGGTGAAACATTTTTGAATATTGGGTGAAAACAAGTTATGAAGAACAGCTTGAAAGTAGAACTGAACCTCTGGAGTGTAAGGTTTTCTAACTGTGGCAATCTAACTTCTCATAGGAAACAAGCCAGGTAACAATTTAATTACTAAGGCCTTCACCCAGCTCTGCATGAGCGTACTTTTAGAACTGCACGGGATTCCACTGGATTCATAGTTGCTTGAGTTCAAGTAATGGCAATTTTGGAGTTAAAGGACAATACTTAAAATATTTATTTAGTGTATCATCACTTAAATATTCTATTGGGTTTGTTCCTACCAGGATGTAGGATGTCTGTACAGGTAGACACAGATGAAAAGATAGACTAGCCTAGATGTTCTAGGAGAAGAATTTTTCCCTTAAATAATTGACTGCTTTGAGTTTCAGAATTTTTGCTTGCTTCTTTTTCACATGGAGACTTCTGTCAAGAAAAAAAAAGGCATCTTGGAACATCCTTCAAAAGCATGTTTTTATTGTACTCTACTACTTATACAAAGTAACGGAAAGCCAAACTTAGTAAAAAAATTTTCAGGCTTTCACTTTCAGACAAAATATGTATGAGATAGTCACACATATCTGAGAGGTAACTCACTTTTTCAATCACTGTGATAATACTGTGAAATGTTCATGTTGTGAGATACTTGTCTTACATTGGATATTGACATTCTTTCCTTTGCCTTTAAGATCTCCTATAGAAAGCTGAAAATAAGATTAAAAAAGAATAAGTTAGTATATCTTCCTTACAGGAAGCATTCACTACCTCTCATTTAAAAGAAAAAAGAGGTGCTAAAAAATGTTGTTTTCAAATATAATATCTAAATAATTCTTTGACATTCAACATAGACTATTGAAAGTATAATGAATATGAATATATTCTCATTTGATGAAAATTTTGCTATTTTCTCTTTTCTTGTGTTGTCATTAAACACTTGAGTTGCAACAGCCTTACAAAGTAATTTTTCAACTTTACCCAGAGTGCCATCTAATGGTACTGTTGTCTCAGATGAAAAAACCCAACAGGGTCATATTGAAGATTTCATTTTAAGATACAAATGAATTACATCACCGTGTTGGAATGCAGCCATCAATTTGTTCAGCAAGTAGAGCAGGGTAGAGAGGAAGCGACCCAATCTTTATATTGTTTTCTCATTGGATTAATTAATCATCAACTTAAATTCCACTATTTTAGTGAAACGATAAGACTTCAATATGAAAATTAAATAAGAACAGTGGTAGGATGCTCTCATTGTCTTTTCCTTCATCATCCTTTTTTCTTCTCTTTTATATTGCACCCTTCTCTCAAATTCTGAATGTTACTTCACTACTCTAGTGCACAACATAAATTTCAGCTCCAAGGATCTATATAATTGAAGCCACAGAATAATCCTAAAATTTAGACTTTCCTATCTTAATTTGTTCCATGAAACACCTTGCATATATGTGATACCTTTAAAACCTAATATTAATGGTGACAGAGAGCTCCAGCTGGTGACTAAAATAGATACCTAAAATGAATTACTTCAGTTTTGCACAGATTCTTTTGATTTGGCATCCTATCTCCCATTAGAGTTTGCATTTACTATAAATTTAGATGTGCTAATGCCTGTGGTAACATATCAGGCTCACTTGACAGTGAGACAAAATTTAGCTTG
Organism: Oriolus oriolus; assembly: GCA_013400235.1. NCBI lineage: Eukaryota > Metazoa > Chordata > Aves > Passeriformes > Corvidae > Oriolus > Oriolus oriolus. The sequence goes on from VXBT01002911.1 coordinate 54,483, forward strand.
AAAAGGCTTGTGCTGTATAACACTTTGGCCCATTATATTCCATTTACTTTTATTGCAGTCAGGGAGACCTAAATTCATCTCACAACAGATTCTGATTTCAAAGAAAAAATACACTGCTAATAATGCACTTTATGTTGCTCCCCAGATAATGGTTTAAAAATTGAATTGATTTTTTTTTATATCACATTCAATTCTATTCTTCTCAATATAAGAAATACATTGTTGAGATTGAAAGGGGGCAAACAAAATGATCCAGGTCTGCAAGTCTGAATTACAAAGAAAGATTTGCCTGTAGACTTTAGAAAATAGAAGTCCAAGTAAAGACCCTGTAGACAAGGAAATAAGATTCTGAAAGAAAGGAACACACTGACACATACATGAAATGTTTAATAAAAAAATGTAAATAGAGAATAACTGGGCCAAATGACAGAATATGGCAGAGAAATTATACAATCCACGAATTGTACCAAATACTTACACCCAATCAATAAAATAAATCAATTTAGTGAGGAGACAGACATATAGAAAAAGCAAAATATAAAAGATACCTTGTTGATAGAGTAATAGAAAAATACACCAAGGTGTTACATTCCAAGATGTCATGTAGATAACCCCCTAGATACCAACAGGGGCTGGACAACATATTGTGTATATGTAGAACCTTTGACTAACATACTGTACCTTTTATAGGTGCTTAGAAGGCAAAATAGAGGATGAGGACTTCAGGTGAGAATTATTAATTTAATTCTGAATGTGACTGTAAGCTTCTATTTGTCACCTTTCTGTATGTTCAAGCATATTTCATCCCTGAAGTGTTCACATTCATTTTATGATCGGTATATTGAACTGGAACACCCTCACTCCCCATGTCTCAATTTTAAATCAGTAATTCAGTCTCAGTCTTAATAAATTTCATTCTCTCTGTTTCTTCTTGATATAGAGATAAAACCTATAAAAAACACAAGAGCTTTGGGTCTTCTTTGCCTACATTTGCACTCACAAAATGGAAAGTGCTTTTAAATTCAACACAGAAATTTTAGGATAAAAGTCTTGACAGATGTAAGATATGCTGCACCAGGAACAAAAAATTCCAGGCATTTCACAAGAGTAAAATACTCTAAGCTTTATTTTGGATTGTTCTTCAGATGGAGAATTTCCTACAAGAAAAGAGAAATTTTACAGCTCTTGGACTGCATATCTAAAAATACAACTTATGATAGATAAGGCCATGATATGAAATTACTGGATCCATTCAAATCCATTCGTTTTACTGGGATTTTCTCAGTAGAAGAAAATAAAATGTATTGTACAATATTAAATTAAAAATATGGAGTCTCAAATGCTACTTTACATTCATTTTTATAGATCATTATGGCTTTAAAGAGGAAAAAAAAATAAGAAATAGATGCACTGAATTTACAAGTGGGTAATTATGTGATATAGTGATCTTGTGATATTGTTTCTTACAGAATGATAGATATTATTCCTGCACAATACTGTGATGTGATTTTTCAGCTTTACCTTGAAGTGTGACTAGATCTTGGATAATGATCATAACTTATTCCAGAAATGTATATATAATTTTCCTGGACTACTGCTTGTTATTTTACTGATCTTGAGTTTGAAATAGCTCCTAGAGAAGACTCTGACAATTACCTCACCTTCACATCTGCTGAATTTTTCATTTGTGTTATCTTTCTAAAAGAATCATCTCAAAGACCTGTGATAGTACTAGCTATTTGGATAAAGTTCCCTGCAAAAAATCTACTAATTCAGATGCACAGTTGATCATTAATTTTTTAAGGAATAAAAGAGAAGTACAGTTCTTTCTTCTTAAGATGATGTTAAACCTTCTACCTTAAGGATAGTTGATGCTAATTTCCTGCTTTTTTTTTAATCTGCTGTTCACTGTTTGCCATTTACTTTAACACTAGTTACTCCTTTGAGCACAAGTAGGAAGTGAAGCGGAAAATGTGTCAGCACAAGAAATGGTTGTACAAGAGTTTCCATGTCTATGTTGTTTGTATGTGTACTGCATCAGTGTTCTCCTTTTCATATTTTTCACAGACTTGAACACTGTTTCACTCGTGGTCAGAATGCCTATTAACCAAAAAACAACAACAAAAAAACCCAACAAACAAACAAAAGCTAATTTGTTGGGATCTTTTGAATACTATAATGAGAACTGAATTTCTGTGACAGGATGGTTGGTCACAGTCCAGAGGGTAATGGGAGTCTTTGTTGCAAGAGTCCTTGCAATGACATGCAGCTGGGTTGAACAGGGCTCCTCAAATCACTGATCTGCTCTGTTCTTATGTCCAGCTGGACTGTGGTCCCACATGACCCTCTCAACATGATTAATTTCTATTATTTGTATTAAACTTTGTGCAAAACATCCCCGAGCTATCGCATCTGTGTGAAGAGGATTGTCTTATGTGAACATTTTGTATCTGCAAACACAGTTTCTACTGGCTATTTAGAAGAACCTTTTTTATATACAGTTTCCATCAGTTTTATATCAGGAATGTCCCACGGCTGTCTCTGGCCACATTCTCCATCCAGGGGGTTAATCAACCACACAAATAGTGTCTTTCAGTCTGTGCAGATACAGCACAAGCTGCCGAGGGAAACTTCATGACTGCTTGAATCTCAGGTTGTTGCAGATGAGTTCTGTGTCTCAGGCCAGTTGGTTGGCTCTTCTATGCAGAAAAAGTGGGGAACTCCTAGTTCATCCTGCAGGAAGTAAATAACCAAGTGCAGTGGATGCATACACAGGCATCCCAAAAACCTGCTATTCCACAGCTGTAACTTAAATTCTCTAAGTTTTGCCACAAGACTATTCTAAGAGAAGGCTGTCTTCTTCAGTGTAAGTGGTTTGAAATTTGAGTCAATAGCTGGCTTGGTTTCCACAAAAAAAATCCCCTATCTGTATAACATAAATAGAACTATTTATAATTTTATACTATAGCAGAGAATATTAATAGTGATGAGATGCATCTCTAGAAAATCTCTTCCACTACTAACATCTGTACATGAGTAAAAGAAAGGATTTATATGTGGATCCTCTCCCTGGAAGATATATAATTTGAGCAATCTGTCCTTTAACAGCAAGCGACAGAGATGCTTGTCTACAAATCCCATTAATAATAAGCTCCAAAAAGCTTCAAATAAGCTTCAGACATTCTAGTATGCACATGTATTTATTCATCCAAGGTTATAAAAATAGGTGTGCACAGAAATAAATAAATAAACTACTAAATTGAAAAAGGATTCAAAGACTTTAAGTTCCAATATCTTTTACACTCACAGGCTGACTTACGCTGATGTCATAAGCAGCTATATTTCATATTTTAGCTCCTCTAAATCATGGTTGCTGTAAATGCATATTTAAGGGACTCAGAAGAAAAGTCTCAAAAGAACTCATCATAAGTACACTGAAATAAAAGCTGGAAATGTACCAGGTTCCCAAATTCCATTTGACTTCAGAAAGACAGCCAGATAAAGTGCTCACAGCTTTGAGCTGTGGAGGTAAGGTCCAAGGTGAAAATTTTGATCTCTGTGCAGCTGTGAACTCTGTTGTGGTGATTGGCTCAGAAAAAGTGTATGAAGTTGTTTTTTAACACCAGCATAAAGATTATTTCTACATGCTACACTTGAAAGCTGGTAACATTTTTTGTCAATGATTTCCATTCTATGAATTCTTTACACTTTTACAATGTAAATTTAAGAACATGTTAAACAAGAATGTAAATATGCTCTTCTGGCTGAATGAGCAACAGAAAGTTTCTTCATAAATTACTTTGGTTATTGAATGCAGTGGATCTAATTTTCTGTGGAGCAATAAATTTGGTTTGATACACCAATATTACACCGACCATATGCTTTGTCATATGTGCTTATCTAGTCATCAGTTCAGTATTATTTCATTTTACATCTTGTTGTAGATGTTAAGTTGAAAACAAACCCAAGTGTTCATAGGTTAACAGAGTTATAGTGAACTAAAAACCAAAATATGAACATCATTCTCAGCTGTACCGTGCTAGAGCTGCAAGGGACTGGGGGATAATATTTTCACCAAAGCAATATGAACCTTATGAGTATCGAACATTCAACTATCACTTTATCCATTTCAGTCTTTAATTTTGAAAGTATTAGACTTCTTTCCAAACATTGTTTCTCCTGTCCTGTTGATGATTTCTTTATTCTAATATCTTTATTTCTAATGTAACTTTTTATTTGTCATTTCTACAAACATGCACACTGATATAAAAGAAACTCCTCTGTGTATTTTAAAAAACTTATTTATTGCTGGTAGCTACACGAGTCTCTCTCACACTATGATTATAACGTATATGACAGCAGCTGAAGCACTAAATAAGGACAGATTTAAAAAGTTATTTTAAGATGGAAGATGATGATTCTATGGACATAATGTATTAAATCCCACATGCACTCATACTTCTTTTATATAGTTTATATAGTACTAGTCTTTCTAGTTTGGGCATTTACAATTGTTAAGTAGGTAAGAGTCAGCATTTTTTTCTTTCAGATGCTTGTGCAGATAAATTGTTCACTTAATTTTGCTTTTTTCCCCCAAAATATGAATATTTTGATAATAGGGTGGTACATCAGTTAAGATCTTGCTACCTACTTTGCCTTTTTATTGTGTAAATATTTTCTTGTTGACAATCTTTCTCCATGTATTTCTCTTTATAGTGACTCTCCCATATTGATTGAATTCCCAAACCTTTCATTGTTTTCACAATGTTCTTTGTACATTCTTATGTAATTGTCCCCCTTACACAGCAATCTGCATGATTCTTTCAATATCTTTGAAAACAGAAAATCTTCACATGAAACTACTATCAAAAGCTTTTAGAGTACTCATCTATCCAGTTCAGATCAGTTCAGATTTCCTGTTCATGTTACCATATTGCTTCTACTTATCTCCCTCATAATATCTATTAATCATTTGCAGGTTGAATCAAAAGTCCAGGCCTAATACTCTTATCCTTTGTAGGGGACTGATTTTTTTCCTTACCTCTGATACTTAGATTTCTTTGCTTACTGTTCCCCCAACATCACTCAGAATAATGCTCTGCAGCTGAGATAAACAAAAGTGTAAAATGCAAGTTGCATGATTATTTATCATCTCTCTGAAAATATTTTCTGCTAAATGGTGACCAAATGCTAATTTACCTGAGCATTTGTAGACATGTTCTAACACCTTATTCATGTCATTGAATGGCATCTTACTCCTCAAGATGTCCAGCTCAATGAAAGTAAAATATACATAGAGAATATATCCAGTAACTGTGAATAAGTGATACAGAATATGACCTCAGTAGAACATGCTGCCAATTATTAAAGAAAATATTTGATAAATATTTGAGTAGCTAAAAACTGAAAATGACAATGAGTGTTAACATAATTTACATTTGCAGATGGATCTAAAAACAACTTATGATCTTTTTTCTTAAAATGTAGTTGGATGTCTGTGCTTAATGCCAAGAACGTTTATTTTGTTGCAGTTATCTCTGTAAAACTGATTTTCATTTTATTATTACTAATTAACGAGTGGGTGAAATCTTTCGCTGTTCATTAATAATAATTATCCTATCAAAATTAGTGTTCTTGTACCTGTTTTACTTTAACATAGCCCAAGTGATTTAATGTTAAATTAGCAAGTTATGTCTAATGAGACTGCTGTCACAGTAAAGGAGGTGCATGCGGTGCCATGCCACAATACTAAAAAACCTATGAAAAGGTGATGATTGCTGTAGTGAGAAAGTATAATCTCTGAGAAAAACTTGCAGGCTTCAGGTTGAGATTAAAAAAATAATCATATCATCTAAATTGGACATAAGCCTTCAAAACAACACATATGATAGATTTTAGTTCTGCATAAAGTTTGTGTTGGCCTCCTTCAGAGAGGTATATGCCATAATCTGTCCTCAAAAATGCAAAATTACCATTGAGTTCATTGAGAATTTGAGCTGATGAAGGGCTTTAGAGTATCATTTATTGAATACTGATGTTTTTTATAGTAGTTTAAATTGCAAGATAATGACAAAACAAATTTTTATTTCTGTCATAGAAATTCTAGGGTTGTTTTATAAAGCTGTAATGAGGTGGTCAATGTCCTTTTCCTGTAAGCTTCTCCTTTTTGTTGCTCCTCCCAAACAAGGGAACAAAACCCCAAACCCAAATCACCCAGCTCAGCCAATCTTCCTCCCAGAACCCAAACAAAAAGTTCATTTTGTCTTCTGGATTTGACTGGCTTATGTTTACATTTTGTAAAATGTACTGCTGACAGTCTTAATTTTCAACTCATTATCAGTTTTACACAGCCCAGCATGCTGAAAAATACTAAGTATATTATAAAAAAATCCTCTTTCTTCTTAAGGAGGAATCATAATTATACATTCTTACAATGTAAAGGGTTCTGTAACCACTCCATTCCTGGTGTAGCATTGATAGAGTAAGTTTAATAAATCAGGTTTATAGCTCATTCAGAAATGACAGTACTTGGGTTGTGTTATATTTTCAGCTGTATCTGTATCACTCAGAGTTCTGTTCTGTACCTCAGTGTTTGCCTGTTACAAGATATAAATAAAGGTTCGATAACAATGGCACTTAAACTGTGCACTTTAAAATGTGTTGACATCACAGCATTTAAATCACCAGTCTCTGGCAAGATGCCTCACAGCAGTATGTCGTCTTCTGCTGTCTCAAGTAGGACTAATATTTCTGCAATAAACTGCTCACAATTATGTATAGTGCTACAAAGCAGGTTGAGATACAGGGCAAGTGTGTGACTTACCTTTGGTTACTCCAAAAACTACTTTGTAAACAAACATTTTGTGGTTGGGCATAATTCCAGAATTGCACTGCTAGCACGTATGGCAGTGAAAAAAAATTGAGGCTTGATCTAGGGACCAAGGTGAAGTACAGATGTCCTTATGGTTGTGACCTGTCATTGGGGACTAAGCTAAAGACAAAGAGGAGCGTGAAATCTGTAAACATTTGCAGGGCACACTATGAGAGAGACTGCCTACTGCCGTTCATTCATGGGCACCTTATGCTTGTCCTCTCTGCTAAACAGACTCACCATGGACTGAGAAATAAACTGTACCAAGTAAAGCAAACAAAAAAAGATTTCTTGCTTTGTATAACAGATTTGGGGGTTTTACCTTCTCTTGGAGAAACACATCACACTGTGTAGTCATTTATTAACTAGTTATTCAGATACCAAATTTTAGGCATCTAACTCTAAATTTATTTATTTGCGTGAAATCATATACATATACAAAGTTTCAAACCACAGACTGCACTTCCTTCTCATTCCGCATAAAACCCAAAATAGGTGGTATTAACCCACTGGTAAACACACAAGCTGCCACTGTTCATGAGGGCAATCTGATGATGAGTACGTTATCAAAGCTGAAATGGCATCTGCTATAAAAGGGATATCAGCACTACTGTGCTTTCCACACTGCTGTGCCAGTATGTCTCAGTCCTGACATTGCTCAGCGTTGGAGCACTGAAACTGCTCTCACTCACCGTGTTTGAATCAATTCTGATTAGAGAGACAGTTGGAATTTAGCAAGGTTTTACATTTTTACAAACTTTCACTGCTCACAGTTCATCGACTGCACATAGGCTGCCAAGCACTAGCTGTGTTTAGTGTTGCCCTGATAAAATTTTATATAAAACATGTTTATTATCATAAACAGCAACCAGTGTTTACAGAAGGTAGAATGCAAGTGCCTGGTATTAAACAGTGCTTTGTCACCTCACAATAAACTGTCAGCAAGAGTATTTTTTCATGAGATTAAAAGCCTCTTCAACAAGAAGAACCTTGGTGATGCTCAGTAAGGATTTTCAGATTGTGCACATTATTTAGACACTTTTTTGGTCCCTGCAATTATCTGGTTTAAGATGGTAAGTGGTTTTGTGTGCTCTCTTACCTCCCTATTCCTTTTCAATTTATTTCCCCAGAGAGTATGGGTTAGGCACAGCAGCTGGCTGTCACTGTGACTTGCTTTTTACTCAGCTGTGCAGCTGAGCTGAATAAGGAACAAGGAGAAAAAGTCAGCAAAGTTGTCCAAAGTCAGTCACTGCCACAGCTGAAACTGGAACATGGAATCATCTTGATTCCCAGCCTAAATGCTGCAGGACTCGCCTGCTTTTAATTAATTACTGTACCTTTTGGAAACTCTCTTGCTATTCCGTTACATTTTACTTATATAATTCCATGGGGAAAAAGTGTTGGTAGTCATGAAGAAACAAAAAATAGATGCCCCATGCTGTGAACTAGATATTTTGAGCTACTCTATACAGAAATTTCTGGTTTTTTTTAATACGTGACTCTGCTTATTGTTTCAAGATTTGTGAATTCACTGGAAAACAGTAAAATGGGTCTAACACGGGAATGAAGGTATAGAATAGGGAACAGAATGGAGTATATTTTTAAATGCCTCTCTCATTGAATAGTAATATATCTTAATTCATGTGATTTAAAGAATATTATTTTTTAAAATTTCAACCATACTTCTAATGAAAGACAAATAGAGTCTGAGTGAAATGCTGATATTTCTTTACAATGAGTGAAAGTGTATGGTTATTTTATTTCTTGCTTTACTTTTCTAAAACTATCTATACTATCTACTGTGGTTTAGATGTTATTTGCATGGTTTACATGCTCCATAAGTTTTTTTTGGTTTTTTTGTTTTTATATAAAATCTGTTTAGTTTTAGAAATGTAGGTAATATTTGCTCCAAGTAGCATAGCAACTATTCAGATACATTTAAATTATTTTTATATGAGCTAGTCCCATAACTATATATGCTACAGCTGAGTCAGTGCAGTGCTTTACATCAGCTGAGTAATCAATAATCTTACTGAGAAACCAGGCTGGGGATAAATGATAATCTGAAATAGTTCTTCCACAGCTGCTATGTTACTCCATCTAGGCATAACTGAATATTTGGAGCTAACTTATGTCTTGTAGATGTATCATGGAATCTCTCTCGAGTAATGAGAAGCAGTGAAGTAGTGATAGCACTGGGACTACCAGGATCCACAGAAAGGAAAAGAGTAATTTTAGAAGGTAGTGGGAAAAAAGGAACACCTGCTAATGGAACATAGAAATACGGCTGTGAACTAAACCTAAAGGTGTGATTGCAGGCGGTAACTGAAGTAGGATAGAGTCTCTCAAGGTTGTGTGAAGGGGACACATAGAAAGTCATTCAGAGTAAACTTGATTTACGGTAACTTGTAAAGACAGCAGAATTGTATATATTTTTATAATTTTAATATTAAAATGTATTTGTATAAAATCATTTAAATTATTTTAATTCATTGAAAATTGTTTCTTTAACTCGAACAATTGATAGTACTGCAGCATTCTGTGCAGCTTTAGGCAAAAGAAAATCGGAGAAATGACAAGGATGGTGAGCTCTCTTGTCCAGTGTGAAAATACACAACACAGTACGAGGAAAAGCAGTTCCAACATGTTTTGATCTACGACTTTAACAGGGAGCAAATAATGACTGATATATAATTCCCCAGACTGTTCTTTTGGACTTTTTGGAAGATGGATACAATATGTGCTTTTCTCCTATTACTGGGAATATTCCCTCTATCTTCATGGCCTGTTAAAGATGAGAGCAGCCAGATCTCCCAGCACCACTGGATACAGCCTTTTATTTCCACATACTCGTAGAGGTTCAACCCTCTCAGGTAATCCCTGTCTCAGCTCTTAGTCACAGCTGGGAGCTCTCAACCTTGAACCTTTTCACTGACCACAGGGGCATTAGAGCCCCCAGTGGTGAAGACCTAGGCAAAGAAGGTATTTAGTGACCTGAGCCTCATCTGTGTCCACTGTCACTTAGTCATCCAGGTGTTGGCTGAATAGTTTCAGAACTCTTTTGGAGAAGAGATTATAGCCTATAAAGAGCCTATCCTTAGATCCTTAGTGAACACATATTGCAAAAACCACTCAAATACCACATCTATAGCTAGGCTGTCGTATTGGTGGCTAATTCAGTTAGACCTCTAATCCAATCAATGCTGAAAACCAGCAGTATTAGTTCGAATCAAATGGTGGAAAAATGTTTGTGATATCATAATGACTCTAATAGTGAGGACAAATCTTGCAAATGTAAAATGTCCATTAAGAAGCACACACAAGAACCTTGTACTCTGAGATATAGTTGCTGGGCAACAAAGCAATGCCATGTATAGATATGACCAGAAGATAATTTGAAGCTATCCTCAGAATGGGGAAGGAAGGAAAACATTCATTAGGGATTGTAGATAAAATTATAGCAAAAAAGAAATTATCAGCACACATAATGGTATATGCAAAATTAATATTTTGCCATGCAAAAGGAATGAACTAAAAAACCGACCAAACAAATAAAACCTCACAAAACCTCTTCAATATTCCAACTTCAATACCCCAACCCCAACTGGGATAGATAAAAACATAAATTCAGTACCGTGAGAAAATGTTCAAATTAATTTGTACAAGACCTCCCAACAAAGCAAGGAAAAAGAATGACTAATCTTTGCCAGCTATTGAGGACACTCTAGATGATTTACGAGATTAAACTGCTGACTGTGTGTATTTTTACATGCAAAGTATCAGTGTCATTGGAACAGCTTGGCAGTGTTTCACATGCCTCTTGACAAGTATTGTTGGGTACAAAGGGCTTTGGGTATGAACACAGACTGCAAGTCAACACTGACATAAAGTAAACTAGGCTTTGAAGAGAAGTACAAGGATTATAACAGATAACTATAACAGATGCTATTCTTACTAAAAAAAGTTGAAGAAGAGGCAAGCCTTAACAATGGTGTAGGGATATAACAGCATTAAGCAACTTTTCAGAAAGCATTTTAGGTCAGACTGAAGCTGGAAAGACCTAATGCTGCCTTCTTCAGCTATCGTTTGATTCTGAAAAACTCCCTTAAGGTAGTGATGGCCATTAGAAATATATCCAGGCCATAGGAGAAAAGAGGAGGCCAGTAATTTGCTTTACAAAAATCGATCAAAAGCCTGAGAATATTCAAGTAGCAGGAAAAGAGTAAAGTACAGAAATAACTGGAAATCAGGAACCAGTATTTAACGAAGTAATGAAATACATATGTGGGTCACTGATCCTGAAGTGCTATAATTCAGTGCAGTGGCCCACAATGTAATGAGACTGGGCTGGTTTTTAAGAACTTTGAGGAGCAGCATTTAGAAAAATAAATATGATAGCATTTTCTAGATAGAAACAAGTACAGGTAACATTCAGAAAAGTAGCTCCTGGTTCCATTTTGCAAAATGGAATAATTCTACTTTCCTCAGCTTTGGGCACAGGATATTTGTGCAGGCAGATCCCAGGTCATTAAAAAGCATCGTGAAGCCTCCACAGCCAAGTGCACCCGAGTGTGTACAGCAGCTGTTACTGGGACTTGAGTGTTAGGATGGGAGAACAAGGTGCTACTCTGGGAAGCTATTCTGTATATTATACATGCTTTCCTGCATGTAGCAGAAATGACATGGCTCTGTCAAAAAGGGGATAAAGTCTGTCAATATGTGAAAAAAAAAAGGTAAGCTAGGAAATACTAGAAATGGAAATGAAAACAAACCAGAAGATGTGATTAGGCCACTACATGAATCTGTAGTGTTCCTTGAACATTATTGATCGAACTTCCTCAAGCAGATGAAGCAATAGTGGAAGTAGAAAATGTTCTGGGGGAAGCTGCAAGAGATCAGAAACATAGAAGACCAAATAAGATTCAAACTTGGAAAAATGTGCTCCATATAAAACCATGAATGGCATAGAGATGCAAGTAGGGAATTATCCTTTTTTCTTATCAAAAAATTAAGGGAGTGAGTTGAATTACCTAATACTAGTTTTAAAAAAAATTAGTAGGTTTTTTACATATGGTGCACTGCAACTTTGTAGAATTTATTCCTGCATGTTTTGGATAACAAGTAGATCAAGAAATTTAATAAGAAAAATAGACTTTACTGGAAGTTAATTCCAAGTTACTGCATTCTGGAGCTTTTAGTCCAGGATTGATTAATTTTCATACTTTTTCCACCGCTGATATTTTTCACTTCAGGTGTTGCCATTAATCTCATTTTTTCACTTTGGATGCAACTGCCTCTCCTTACCATACACTGACTGCAAGATTTAAGAATTTCAGAATAAGCTGAATTTGGTACAACAGAAAGTGCATTTATTTATCTCTTATGGTTGGCTAAAATATAAAAAACAAATGCCATAGGAACTTACCATAATGGAAAAAAAAAAAAAAACTATGTGTAAGAAGCATGAGTGGGACTTAAACTGGTCAGAAACTTGACCTGAAAACCACCTCTAAGTAAGCATACTAAAATACATCAGTTTTCTAATCTTTAATACTTGTACCAGAATATAAAAATCTAAATTACTATGATGAAAATATTAAAAATGGAGAAAATTCCTATGTGCAGAGTAATACAATCTCCTTTTTTAAAGTAAGCTCTATCAGAAAAGACAGTGTTGTATAATTCTTTTTTCCTCATTTATATCTTTACAGGTACCAATTGACTCAAAAATTATGCTGACTGTAGCTTTTGAATGTTTCTGAGACAGAGATAGCTACATGAACAAGAAGAGGATGCAGAAACTCACTTTACATGACTATTGTTGCTAGGGAGAGTGCTCCGCTGGGATCCCTCACTAAGCTTGTTTGTCTCACTCTGCCTGGGATTTTCAAAGAGACAGTTCACTGACATAGTGGAAACTCAGAGGGATTCAGGTTTTTCTGTTTGTTTTTTCATCATCTTTAATTCTGTAACTATGGAATTTCTAAACAATAGGTCAAATCCTCAGAGGATAGTAAATAGTTTTACAGGATTTTTTGAAACATGCAGAGTTACAGCAATTCTACAGCCCAAGACTGCCAGCCTGTTAGTTCCTACAGAGAAGTAAAAAATCCCAGTGAACTCAGAACCAGTCAATTACCTGATTAAGGGTCTGACCTGATTCCTATTATACTCATTCTCATGTTCATAACTAACTTTATAACTAACTTCAGGAAAATGAAAATCACTCCCAAAAAGTGTTAATCATTGGTCTTTCTGATTTTCTTACCCTTAATATTTTATACCCAGCTTTTTTGTCCTTTTTTAACCCCTTTCTTTCTTTCTTTTTCTTTCTTTCTTTCTTTTTCTTTTTCTTTCTTTCTTTCTTTCTCTTTCTTTCTTTCTTTCTTTCTTTCTTTCTTTCTTTCTTTCTTTCTTTCTTTCTTTCTTTCTTTCTTTCTTTCTTTCTTTCTCTTTCCTTTTCTCCTTCTTTCTTTCAGTATTCTTTTCTGTCTCACATCTGGTTATACAATTAAAAGTATTTTAATTTTATCAAAATGCATGGAAAACAGTATAAAACAAGCCACATATTTTAAAACTGGATATGTTAGCCTGACAATTGTAAAGTGCTAGAGTATGCATCTACATACTCTTATGACTTTTTCATTCTATTTGACGGGACCTCCAAGTCCAACACAGTTTTTGTGGAAGATAACAATCACAGAGAGCATCGGTAATGTTTCATGCTTAGTCTTGTTTGGTGCCTTATTTTTTAATTACACTGATTTCTCCATATAGTTGAATTTTAATTTGTATTGAAAAAGCCTAAGCAGAAATGTTGTGGACAAAGAAAAGCATGGAAAGAGAGAATACAGTTCCTTGAGAAATCATAAGATAACTCAGGTCTCCAAAAGATTTTGATTCAACAGCTTTGCACCATGCTGAGCTCTTTGATTACAGGTGAAAGCCTGATTTCCTAAAATATTTTCTGTATTTGTCAGTGTCTTAAGAAGAGGCGCTCCCTCACAGGTGAAAATTGTTCAAAATGTGCTCTTCTTGGCCTGTTTTTTAACTTTGGTTTCTCTCTCTGACTTTTTTCAGGTTTCTTCATTTAGATGTAGCTTGGTTGGCCAACCTTTATATTCACATTAGATTTCAGTACTAACACTATATGCTCTGACACCCTTGGAAAAACATAATGAAGCCTTGAGGGACTACCTAAAAACAGAGCCTAGACAAAATTGAGAGAATAAAAAGCAGTTATATTTATTGAAGGGACTTCAGGCACATTTAGCACAGATAAAGACCCCCAGGGGCTACACCCAAAAATGTATGATGGGTCATGGATTTTCATACTTTTATAAGTTCGGTCCATTTACATATCAGGGGTTAATCCTCTAATTACAGCTTCAGGTAATGAAGTAATTTACTCCAAATTTGCTCCCCCTTGACGCACTTTTGTTTACATTTCTTGGGGTCTGAGACAGTAAGGTATCCTTGATTCCTAGGCCTAGAGAGAAATTGTTTTGTGTGACTAAAATGGGAGAACAGTAGCTAACGCGGTATATGGAGTTTAGAGTTATGCACTAAAGAACTGCAGAATTACAAATATATGAAAAAAATATAAAAGCTAAAATCCTAAGGCATCAATATAAAAGTCTAACTTTTATGGGCTTTCTTATTCCTAAATGAACCCATGAGACCTATGAACTTAAAATTCTTGGAAATGAGACTAGGTCCATGATACAAATTTTCCAAAATAATGTAACTGACCACTATATGAAAATATCCCAGAAACATTTGGAATTCTCTTTTTCAAATCAACTGCTGATTGACATTTGTTGATATTTACTAGGAATTTGCAAATATCAAGGGATTTTTCATCCTACAAAATCCTTTCCCATTTGACTCAGGCTTTAAAAGGTTATTTAAACCCCTTAGAAGAAGTTTATAGCTGTACTGCGGATATTTTCTTAAACCCTTATAATTTTGCCAATGGCTCTTTCTCTTAAAAATATATATATTCACGATTTAATTATATCTGTAGAGAATCAAAGAAAATAGGTCATTCTACTTTTGACCATAGACTCAGTTTACTCAAAGTAGAAATTCTTTATTTTTTTTTCAAAAGATTTTCTTTGTGATACTCTTTTAGAGCCTGAATAGTATTAATATGTCAAATAAAGTTTTTTCAAGGATCAAAGAATGAGTTCAGATGGATTAAGTGGGTAAAGGGCCCTTAGCTAATGGAAAGGTCTTTGTGTCAGTGAAAAGTGCAGATGTTCTAACATGAAGATGTACGATGCCTTGATTCATACCACCACACCTCCATTATAAAAGATTTTTTCAGGTTCTTGTATTGTGTTCTACAGCAGCATGATATTTCAGGCTTTTTCCCTCTAGAAACTGAGAGAAAATATGTTTTCTTGCTCGCAGAAATGAAGCATTGGTAACATATAAGAAATGTAGTGAACTTTTACATAAATGTAATTATACCAGTTGTAGATGAAAATTAACAAGTTTATTTAACTGATAATCTAATAAGAATATCCTGTGTAATTGGAATAGAAGACAAAAAGAGAAAATAGCTGAAATATTTAATTAAATAACAACAGATGAGTGCAAGATGTTATCTAATGGCCATCAAACACCTCATGACACTCCCCACGCTTCAGCCTCAAAAACCTTGTCCCTTGTTAAGGAAGTAAAAAAGGAGATTTTTCTTGCCCCAATTTTCTGACTTGCAGAAACACAGAACACAGAATGGGTAAGATTGGAAGGGACCGCTGGAGGTTATCTAGTCCAACGTCACTGATCAAGAATCATCTTAGAGCACACTACTCAGGATTGTAACCAGATGGCTTTTGAATATATCCAGAGAAGGAGACTGTAGAGTCTCCCTGGGCAATCTGTTCCACTGTGCAGCAAGCGTGTGAGGGTGCACAGTAAAGAAGTTCTTCCTCATGTTCAGGTGGAACTTCCTGTGCATCAGTTTCTGCCTATACCCTCTCGTACTGTTGTTTGGCACCACCAAGCAGAGCCTGGAACCATCCTCTCGACACCGTTCCCTCCCACCTACCCTACTTTTAGACAATGATGAAGGCTCCTCTCAGTTGTCCTTTCTCAATGTTGAACAGGCCCAACTCCCCCAGCCTGTCCTTCTAAGAGAGATGCTCCAGTCCCTTAATCATCTTTGTCCCCCTCCTATGGACCTGCTCCAGGAGCTCCATGTCTCTCTTGTACTAAGGAGACCAGAACTGGACAAGCATTCCAGATGTGCCTCACCAGGGCTGAGTAGAGGGGCAGGATCACCTCCCTTGACCTGCTGGCAATGCTCGTCCTAATGCACCCTCTGACCTTCATGGCCACAAGGGCACTGCTGGTTCATGGACAGTTTGTTGTCCACCAGGACCCCCAGGTCCTTCTCCACAGAGCTGCTTCCCAGCAGGTCAGCCTCCAGCCTGTACTGGTCCATAGGGTTATTCCTCCCGAGGCACAGAACCCTACATTTGCTTTTGTTGAATTTCAGACAGTTCTTCTCTGCCCATCTCTACAACCTGTCAAGGTCCTTCTGAAGGGCTCACAGCACTCTGGGGTATCGACCTTCAGGCTGTGTGTGAATGTACTTCCTGGCCAGGGGACTTACCACAGCTGGATTCACTTGTGTAAGGAGAAAGAGACAGTACCTGGCTCACAGGGTTTGCCTTTTTCTTATCTCAGTCAACACCCAGCTGTAGCCTGAGGTGGGGCTGTGCTCACCCTCTGCACTTAGGTGAGTACTTTGCGCATCAGCAGCTTGTTCCCTGAATGTTTGAACTATCAGCGTTCCAGTCTCTTCCAGTATCACCTGTGGATACATTCTTCTCCCCAGACCTGGGATGATTGGAAAATAGTATGCCTTTCATCTTATCTCAGGTTCCTGTCACAGTCCAAATTCCAGTTAGATGGCCTATTTGGAGAGGGCTGGACTTCAGTGGTCACAGATGAACAACTGCTTCTTTGCAGTTCACTATAGTGGGCAAAATTCCTCTGATGATTTTAGGAATGTGTAAGCCATTAAGCATTTGTCTCTCACAGAATGTAGTAAGGAAACATAGTTACAGAACTGTGGTCTTTCATCCAGATCCCATTAAGCACAATTTAACAATATCTTATAAATCCAAGAGGTGAAGACTTCTTTTGTATGAGGCCTATGACTGATATGCTGTTGTTATGACTCAACAGGAGATTTTTTTTTAGACTCTCTAGAAATTCTCAGTGCCTCAGAAATATTTGTGATTTTTATTTAGTATGTTGGAAAGAACAAGAAATGTTTTCTAGCTGAAATGTTAAAAGGAATTTAAGCAAATCAGGATTATGTCAGTCTCATTAAAATGTTAATTTCAAAGTCAGATTAATTATAATATTATAGATTTTTGTGCTATTTTTGTTTAGAGACAGTCTCTTCCCCTACCAGACTATCACCAAGGCAAATTTTCTTTGAAGATATGTTTGAAAGATTTTTTTTCATAGCTTATAGCAGACAGATTTGGGGGCTGGAGGAGAGAATAGGAAATATGTAACTGTGACTGCAGCAGCAAGAATTTCTTATCAATGGAGAAAGCAGCATTTAGAGGGAAGTACACAGTTTATTTGTACAACACATATTCAAAATAATTTTGAGGAATGATATAGTGTATTATTTCTTCCTTTTTTAATAGCCTAAATAAACTTTTGGGGGTTGGTTTGTCAGGTTTTTTGGGTAGGTTCAATTTATTTTTATTTTTTTCCCTTGAGCAGGTAGCCAATAGTCTGAGTTGTTTCCATTGTTAAGAAAAATTGCTAATGACAGTTAGTTATTTAATGGTCAGTTTGACTTGACAAGCAAGTCAAATGGCCTTATCAAGCCAGAGGAATTAATTTGCACATTCTCAGTTTTCTAACCAGCCTTTTCAGTTAGTACAAGCACTAGTCCACAGCTGTTTTGGTTCCTATCAATCTTTCATTTCTTCTGACTCCCTGTTGCCTTTGGCACCCTTTCACATATAAACACACACCATTACACAGATAAAATACAAGTGCTAGAGCCCCCACATATATTAGACAGCTCCAAGGAACTTATTCTGAATTTCTCAAGTGTCTTATTGAACTCTGGTTTGAGACAGTGACTTCAATTTTTTCGGCCACTATCCACCTGTATGTTGCTCTAAAATGCTTCCTCCATTTAACCAGGCTGACAAGCAGATTCACTGATACCAGTGAGATAAGTCATTGCTCATTTAACAAAGGCAAGAGGACCTGCAGCTTTCACTTTCTCCACTATCACCAGTGTCGGTTTCTACTACTATAAAATGTTGACATGTAGGCACTGGGGCTACGCTCATTAATACCGCTCGAGGAAGTACAGCATCTGTGCTTGTCAGACAGAAGGAGAGAGCCTTGGGCTCCTTACTCATCATTGCCATTTGGAGCAAGTGTCTTGTAGCTGTACACAGGAACTATTCCTCTTCAGTGAAACATGGCACAAACGCAATTGAAATGGGAAAAGAAGAGAAGTAGAAAGGGAATATTTGCTGTCCTCTAACATTTCTTCATGAGCAAAACAAATCTGCCTTCCAGCTTTTTGTATCTAAGAAGTTTGGAAGGATCTTTGTCTTTACTGTAGCTACAAATACTTGCATAAAAGATTAACGTGATTCTTCCACAGCTGAAAAGCACAATTAATATTGATAAATAACATTTAAATCACATACAATGGAAGGTGGAGGTACGCATCTTATTTGAAAAACAATATTTTAATTTGATAATGTATCATAGTATGTTCACAATCTGAAGTTACCCTGCAGGTAAATGGATGAACCACAAGTTAGCTTTAAACCACAGACAGTGACACAAATTCCGTATCCAGAGCTTGGGGTTGTTTCTTCCTGGAGTCTGAGGTAGTGTATCTATGCTGTTTGGCATTGGGTGTCCATGCTAATATTTTGGCAGTGGGTCACCTCACTCTGTGGGGTGGGGCCAAGGCTGACCATGTTGGATGCAGCTGGTTCCAGCCAGTTCCAGCCATCTCTGCAGCAGACCCACCACAGGACAAAGCTGAACACATCAGCGAAAAAATATAGGGCAAAACATTGTGCAGCAGTGTGAGAGGAAGAGGAAAAAGGATGAGAAACAGCCCTGCAGACACAAAGATGAAAGTACAAGGAGACGCAGTGGTGCTCCAGGTGCCAGAGCAGAGATTCCCCTGCAGCTTGTGGAGGAGACCACAGTAGAGCAGGTATCTGCAGACAGTGGAGACAACCATGCCAAGTGCGTGGCTATTTCTGAAAAAATCTGTACGTCATGAAGAGCCCATGCTGGAGCAGGTTCTCCCGACAGGAGCTGCTGCTGGTAGAAAGCACACTCTGGATCAGGTTTATCCTGGAGGACTGCAGCCTGTGGAGAGGACTGAGGCCAGAGCATTTCTTAAAAGTAGGCCACGTTGGAACAGAGGAAAAGTTTGAGGAGGAAGTAGCATCAAGATGTTTTAATGGACTCACTGCAATCTCCTACTTCCCATCTCCAATGCACTGCTCAGGGTGAGGGAAGATGGATGAGTCAGGAACGGCATCAAGTCTGGGAAAAAAATAGAGTCAGAGGTATTTTAGTTTTTGTCTTTATTTCTCAATATCCAAATCTATTTTAATTGACAATAAATGAAATTAATTTTCCCCAAGTCTGTTTTTCCTGTGATGGTAATGGATAAATTATCTCCTTCTCTTTATCTAGACTTACAAGCTCTTTCCTTTTTCCCCCCTGTGCTGTTAAGAAAAGAAGCTGGATGGGCATCTGGCATCCAGACAAGGTCAACTCACTTTGCTGAAAGTTAAGTATCTGAGCTCTTGCTCCTCTCACTGGGCTTCACTTTGTAAACAGTGGATGGAAGTAGGCACCTTTAGAAGGAAATGCATCTGACCTGTCTGAGCCAAAGCAAGTGTTACCTTGATTAGAAAGAGACCCAGGAGTGACTAGTTCAGTCTTAGATGCCAAGATTTTAGACATCTTATTTTCTGTCTGTACTTCAGTCTTTTAAGTTCTGGATACCAGCTTTGATGTGCTGTCAGAGAATATAAAGTCTTTAGATTTTAGACTTTACCGGCTTTGTTTCCTGTAATAATCATTAGCAAGAGAATTGTCGCTCTTCTTTCTTTTGCACCTAATTTTCACACAACTTTTTTTCTTTTTTTCTTTTTCTCTCTCTCCTTTTATTTTTTTTTCTTTTTTTCCTTTCATGCCAGAATAAAGAGGATCAAAATTGCAGTCAGAGATCTTTGGAAAAGTATTTATTAAATATTAAGGATTATATTGTGTTATATATGTCTTTTGTCCATATGGGCATTTCTCTACTCTCCTTGATCCTAGTAACACCATCCTTCTCAGCAGTATCCAAAGGAAAAAAAGCATTTTCGACCCCTTTTTTAGAAATTTTTTAATTCTTTTTGGCTGTTTATCAACACTATTATCATATAATAATTGACTGGTGACAAGAATCTCATTTCTCAGTGGTGTCTAATGTAATCTGTAAATTATATTACTGAACCTTACTCACTGCATCTGATATACTTTGAATTTTGACTGGTTGGTCATACAGCCTCTCTTTTGAGATTTAGATTGCCAAAAATGTAACAGAGAAATAGAATGGCTTCCTGCCAATCAAATTACAGAACACTGAAAAGGTCAGAGTTACACAGTGTATTACTGTCTTTCAGAAATTATACTGGGTATTAAAATTCTCTGATGTTTCATTTCACTGACAGAGATTGTAATAAGAACAGGAAAAAGCACAAGATGGATCAGGCTTTGTGACCACAGTGTTTATGAGGGTGATAAAGGGAAAAAAACCAACAAAACACAGGAAAACCTTACCCCTTCTCATTATACTGTGATTTCTAATATATGGGGTATTCTGGTTAGAAAATCCAAAAAAAATTCCTTAGATCAGAATTGTCTGGGCAGCTCTGAGTTAGAACATAGTAATCCTGTCTCAGAAGTAGAATGTGAAATGAATTTTGAGAGAAAATTAACAGATTGAAATGGTAAGTACGTTGCATCAGACAGTTTCCTCCTGTAATTTACTGTGTGTTCTGAAAAATTCAAAGTGGATGTTCTAGCTACGACGTCACAGCAGGGTGAAATTAAATCTCAAAACCCCATCCACACTGGATGAGAAGCAAAGTAGCATGTCAGGAAAGTTGTTATTCCTGGCCTCAGGGACCTATATTGAAATCAATTTTTAAGTTCATTACTATTTTACTGTTTGGGACTTTTCCCAAACATACTGTAGTTTGTGCCTCAATCATCACACAAAAATGGTACCACAGCTTGACATTTTAACTCGAGAGTGGTTTATTACCTTATTTTCCAACTGATAATGGTTACATAAAGGAATGGGTATGTTGCTTTTAGTTTCTTTTGGATCATATGTTTATGATTATGTTATGGAACAGTTTGTCTCCAGCTTCCTCTCCTCACCTCAGATAAGTAGAAGTAACAGAAAAAGTAATAGAGGTTTAGGTTGTATTTTCATACAGCCAACTTTTTTTATAGTAAAAAATTACTTAGCTGGAGCAGATCATCTAGGCTTAAAATATGACCATAATAGTTAAAATTAAAATAAAGGGAAAAAAAAAAAAAGAAAGGGTGCAAAGAAAGTAATAACGAGTGGCAACATAGGAAACAATGTTTACAAGAAATAACAAGCAGAGTATGAACCTGAAGAGTTAAATATCACAACTTTCCTTCCAGAAAGTAGTTCTTCAGAGTAGGTGCCCTGTATCAGAAAATATGTTTTTAAAAGGAAGTAGAGGTTATATTGAAGCTTTTCTGAAATGTATTTATTTGTTTACTTTCATTATTGTAACCTGTCCCGCAGAAATACTCTTCCATAATATCATCCTTCCAGAAATATAATTTTGCTTCATGTAAGCAAAAATGTACCAAATGTAGGAACCAGAACAGAATTGTACCTCAATCTACCAAAGTGCAGTGAATGCCATAATAGACATAGGTAAACACACATAACATCTAAAGCTGTATGGCAAAGATTAGGAGAACTAGTCCAACTTTGTATTTTATTGTCTTGAGATTTCATGTATTTGTGTGAAAATCAGTCTCTAAGTGTAGAATGCAATGCTTTTGGTAGCTTTTATTACTACTGTGGTGGCAAGTGTATTCATGTTTTTTGATACCACGGGTGTTACTGTGATGGTAGTCACAGACTTGCCTATATTTGAAGCCTTTGATAACTGTCAAGAAAATCTGTTCTGCTTCCTGTAGTATTCTTGTTAATTGTAGAGTCTGGGCTTTCTTTCCCTAATAATTTGATTAGAAATGCTATATCTTAAAATAGAATTTTTAGTATTAGATGGATTTCTCCTTTCTGACACTTCCCTCCCCCAAATTTATGGCCTTCAAACCATTGATAACATTGAAGTAGAAATGATAATTTCAGATGGATAAAAAAATAATAGCCATTTTGGGAAGAGAATAACACAGCATTTGGCCAAATTTTACTCTTGGAACAAATTTCATTAAGTGACTATAAAGTTTTGTTCAAGAGATTTGAGAATTCAGACCGAGTCCAAGACCATGTTTAGTACTTCAATAAACAATCTGATAACATTTTAAACTGAACAAGCAAGTTCTAACATTGTGCAAATTTTACAATCTATTTTCATTGTACTAACATTCATTGCCAATAAAACTGACATCACTCCCATCTCTGAGTAGGAGTAATTTTAAAATTAATTTTATTCCATTACAGATAAACTTTTCAATGGTTAGTACAGAAAGATTAATGGTAATGCATAGGCAAAGCATTGTCAACACAGAGTACTTTTTATTGAAAGTTAATATATCTTAACCTTTTCTGTCTCATTAATTCCTTTCCCTCCTGCCCCTCTGTTTTAGAAAAATTACTGAACATACCCAAATTACAGAAGCACCCATATATTTGGTTTTCAAGACACCTTGAGAAGGGGAAGTATTATGTTCATTAAATATAAAAATGGTAGTCATTATAAGACAATATTTTCCTCTAAGAGTTTTCAGGTGTAAAAAGGAGACACAAAGCAAACTAAATTTTCTGGTATGTAACTCCTCCTCTAAACTATGAACAAAGCCTATACCACTACGTTCATAAAGTATAAGTTCTGAGTCCAGGGAAGGTGTTGTATACTACTGTTGTGGTTTAACCCCAGCCAGCAACTAAGTCCCACACAGCCACTCACCCACTCTCCAGAGCAGGATCAGGGAAAGAATCAAAAGATTAAAGGTGAGAAAACTGACAGTCTGATAGCCTTTCTCAATTCTCCTTCTTCAGAGCATCAATCACCTCTGAAAAAACAGAAGTGAAAAAAGAAGAGACTACTACCCAGATAAACAAAAAAATATGTAAGGAAAGAGTTGGTTTTTGTTGCCTAGATTTATTAATATAATAATTCCCTTCATGCTAGAAGCTTGCACAACTGATTTCTCATTTGATGACATTAAGTCTTGTCTCAGAACTGCACTAATGACTCTGATCTATGCTTAAAATTAAAATCCCGTTGTCGCAAATGCTTTGAGTGAGCACCTTTGGTACACTATTTGAAACAGACATTTGTAGTTTGCATGGGTTATTCTTCATAAGGCAATAAGTCTGCATCTTAAAGTTTAAAGTGTAAATATAATATTTTTTAAAAATAAAACCAAAACAAAACAATCAGCACCATTTTGTGGATGCTGAAAAGCTGCTGGGCAGAGGAATTTTCCATCTCTTTGCACTAATTCTGTGGGAACTTTGCTTTGCTATGGAAGCTATGTAAACAGTAAGATAGGTCTTTGTAAATAATCTCACACCTGCTGTTTTTCACTTATGTTTGGTATTGTAAAATATAATAAATGATTCATTCTCTCACTGGACTTGCTTGCTGCTGCATCTTTGAATTCCCCTAAGCCTGCTACACCATTTTGCAAAGTAGGTTGTGATTTGGCATTAAAAAACAGTGCTGGGCTCTAAATTCTGCTGAGGCAAATCTGTGAGTCCTGTGATAAATCAAATGTCATAGATTAAAATGCCAAAAGGGATACCAAATGTGACCTACAGTAAAAGCTAGGATTAGCATTCTGAAGTGATAACGTGAACTAGTGAAACAACCCATCTAATTTTTAATATTCTGTCTGATGCATGATTAGAACTCTCTATAAGCTAGTCTGCTAGCTAATTATCTCATAATTTAAATTTAAAAGTCCTATTATTGAGCTGAATTTCCTTAGCTTCAATTTTTAGACACTGTAAATTCTTAAACTTCTGTGGGCAGAGCATATTACTGAGTTCTACATTTATAATGAGAGATTTAGACTGGGATTCATCTAAAAAGACTTTAACAATGATACTCAGTTGGAGGTGAAGAACCTTAAATTTATGTGTGAATATGTAAGAAAGTGAGGCAGATTTCCAAAAACCACTTGTTTTAGGCAGTGAAGTCAACAGCATTTGGAGGTCTTTTTCACTGCATGGACAACAGATTGAGCAAAATTGTTCTGCTGGCTCTTTTGACTGTACTCTCCAGGTCTCTACTGACAACAGCCAAGTTTTAGACATTCGCTGCATAAGTACTCACTTAGTGCATTAGGTATCTTAATTTGTGCCTGAATTACAATTTTGCTGAATATTTTTTTTTTCTACTGAATGCTGGTAACTCAAATAATTTTCTGAAATCTGAAAAAAATGGTATGTCTATCCTCTGTTATTAAATGTGTCCACTAAGAACATGTAGATATCCAAAAGATTCAAATCTCTGTTTACGCTTAAGCACTTCTCTGTTTCCTTTAAATTCTAAGAATGATAAAAGTTAAGCAGATGGTTAAGTTCTGTGCTGGACTGAGGTCATTGCCTGTACTTCAGAACATATGTGGTCTCACGATAAAATGGACTGACAATTAAGTGACTGCAACCTAACTTCTGTGTATATGTTGTCTCGTGCTTTTGTTTAATCTGCCGTTGTACTTTTCAGATCTCAAGGGCTGCTCATAGCATCTGCTCTGCCGTCTGCATCTTGTATAGAAATCTGAAATATGCCTGCTAATAAGCTTCCACACATTAACTGATTAACACATAGAAGTTCATGAACCTTTTAAAAGAGACACAGAATCACTATGAAGTTCAAAACCAACACTGATGAATGACCTTAAACTCCAATTATGCTACTTTCTCTCTCCTAAATAGTTATATGAAAGTACTTTCTACTTCTGTGATTGAGGGAAGGAAGTGAGACTTGGAGAAACTACAAGGTCAGGAAGGAAAAGGAGAAAGATTTGTTTATTTGCTGGTTTAATTAAGAAATGGATTTTATTTTTTTTTCTGAAGGTCGTGGTGCAGTCAGGCTGCATTTATGAGAAGAAAGAACTGGTGCCAAGGTCCTGCTTTGTTGCAACCTATATTATAAACATGGGTGAAAGCCAAAGTATGCTTACACAAGAAAGGGTGCAAGGATAGAGGTAGAACTGATTCTCTTCTTATTATTAATTATTGAGATAGAGAAAACAAGTTACACATTTATTTCAATAATTGTCATATATCATAAAGGAGACAAGAAACTCTTCATTTTGCTCTGACTAAACAATAGATGGTCCAGATTTCAATGGATGTAGATGATTTTATATTTCAACACTGATGCAGCAGTGGGATTATATCTGAATTAAATATGTATATACATACATAAGAAACCGTCGAACAATACAAAAATAATATGCTAGATTTGTTAAATTCCAAAATATATATATAAATAGGGAATTATTACTTATTGAATGTTATTCCTAGATGGATCTCAGAATTTCCTTTGATTCTAGCTATTTCTTTTATATAAATGTTAGAATCACTGATAAAATATTCAGATGGTCCAATGCCTGGGGACTGATGAATAGTAAACATGACACCAACATGGTGCCAGACATATATTTATAAATGAACAAATAATACATATTTTACTGTAGGCACATATCTGTGGGCACTTATCTAAGTACCAATGCTATGGGACATTTCAGAATGTGAAGATTTTCAAAGAGTGTGGGGATAATGGTGGATAATCTGCTGCACATTGTCTTCTAAAATCTCTTCTTCAGCTAGAAAGACAGACATCTTCCGAAGTGGTTGAAAATAAAATCTTACAGGATTGGGAACAGCAACAAATCCAAGAAGGGGTAGGGTCCAGATAGTGATGGTCTCGTGTTTGGCCTTAAATACCCCTTGGCCTTCCTGGGCCCTTCTCCCAGGTGGGACTTCTGGTCATTTGGCCACTCAGGAGCTGGGTTAGGGAAGTGTGGAGCACTGCCTCCACTGTGCCACGACTGGCAGCTCTGCTGGGTTGGGATACAGGCTCTAGGGGTGGGGACTGTGGGGCAGGGCACTGCCTCACGAGGGCAAGGCCTGACCTGCCCCTTCCCGCACACACGTGCATCTCAAAATGTCTCAAGACATCAGTCTTTCCAGTCTCTCACACTAGTGAACCAGAAATTTTTGGGCTGCAAAAGACACTACTGCTTTTTATTTTTTTCTTTTCCCCAGGAGAGACAGAATATCTTTCACTATTCTATCGCCATCAATGTTCTGTCAATGGCAATATCCACTTTTATCTGCTAATGATATAGAGGAGGGTTTTTAGTTGGAGAACAGAGGATAGGTCTTCTAGCACTGAAGAGCTGAGTCCTTCAGGGAGCTCTGAAGGTCTCATAGTCCAGCCTATATTTGACCAAAGGTCAGGTTTGAATGGGCTATAAATGAAGTCTTGCAGAAAGATCAGTTGAGTCAGTTCCTCCTTGGAGCATTGGGCTTGCAGCTGAGGACTCTCCCCATGGCGCAGGTCACCTTAGCTATTACCTAAGGTAATTCCTTGAGGTTGAAAACCCTTGTCTTGTTGGGTGAGTGGATTCTGGAGAACCTAAAACCTGTTGAATTTGTAAGTCAGTTGGGTAGTATCAACTCTACCTGAGATCACAAATCTATATTCAAATGTTGGCAGAGCTTTAACTGATCTCCTTGATTTATCTGGTTTAACTGATTTGTAAAATAAATCTCATTTTAATCTTATTTTTCTCAATTTTATGAGGACCAGAGCCTGTGAATATAACACTACTTCTAACCATCTGTAGCAGTCTACCAGAAACAAAAAGTGATGGGGATTTTCAAATGTCCTAAGTTGCAGGCACTAGCTGAATACTTTTGACTTTCAAATTCTGCCTTGAATTAATGTAAATGTATTTACAATGAATTCTAGCTTAATGAAGAGTTTCTGACCAGGATGGGGAAAAGATTAAAAAACCATCATTAGTCTGAAAATTATGGATGTCAACAAAGACAAATTTTTAATGTTCATATTTAACATTGCACAGAGCCTGATTATTTTTGCCTGGTCTTATTAATCTCATTTACATCAATGAGTGCAGATGCATATTTGCATGAGTTTAATAAAATTCCTGTTGCATTGCTGCACCACTTTTCTGTTACACTCCTGTGCTGAGAAATGTCAGTAAGTAATTGGAGCATGTACTGGGGAATATATATCAGGAATGTATTTTGGGCCCATATCATGAAATGTGATTTCTCTTGCACACCAGAGGTACTCGCAAAGCAGGAACAAGAAATATGTGATGTTGTGTCAGAGATTTAGAACAAAGTATTGCTATTAACATACTTCGTTTTTTATAAGGTTTTACCTATATACCACAACTACAGTCTTTGGTTTCTTTACTTTTGCTCATTACATGAATATTTAAATATTACAAACTAAATTAAACTCTTTACCAAGAGGGATTGAGAGAATCCCTTCTCAAAAGAGTGATATGCAGATGTACAACCCTCTTCAAAGAAGTGGCATGAATTCCTTCAAATCCCTTCAGACATGAGAGAAAAGCAAAAGTTTTCCACAACCTAGATATGGATGCAAACCATTGTGCTGATGAATCAAGAGGAAACCATGGTGTTCTTACTGTGTTTTTTCTTACATTAATGAAACTGCTTTCCTGCTACCAGCATTTTCCTAGAAAGAAAAAAAAAATTGTTATCTGAACTTATACAAGGTAACTATTTTTTTTAAATTGACAGACATCTTTTTGAAAAGCATTAATGCTTTAATTTTAAAATATTAATATTTTCACATTGTGATTTTAAATTTGAAGAAAAGTATTTATTTAGATTTGACTCAAGGAGAGAATATTAGAACACAAAAAAAGAAATCATCTAGAGTTGAGAATTCTGGTTTTTGAAGGTTTTTTTCCTGGCAGCCAAGATTATGATCAGCTGAAGAGCAAAAGAGTGAAACAACTTAAACTTTTGTTATCTGCTGCTAAATTTTTGGAGATGAAAGCTGACTTATGTACACCTAAGAGTTTCATGAATTTGAAAATAAACCAGAGCACTTCATTAATCCCTACTGCACGGTAATGGTTAAAGTGCAGCTTGGATAGCCACATTTGGCTAACAATATCATCAGACAGATTTTTCTTTTGTCACTTCCTGTCTCGTATTGCAGTTTATAATGGTCATATCTTGTGGATATGTTTTGTTTTGATTAATAGGAGAGTATAAGAATCTGAGAAAGTTACTTCTTTTCTGCTGGTTTTGTTTGAGTTTTTTTGAGTGAGGGGGGAATGCTAATTATAATTATCTATTAAAAAAAAAGGTATTCCTAAATTGAATCTAATGAGTTAGAAGTTAACTAAATCTCTCATAAATTTCTGATCTACTGAGGACTGACTGGGATTAGGTGTGGAATAGGCCCTAAGTGTCTCATAAGTCATGCATAAACTGAATTCATTTTTCATTACTATTTTGGGATCTGGTTGTTATTGTTGGAGTTTTTTACACCTTTACACTGGATTATACATTTCAATAAAGCAAAAATGAGATTATAAGAACAACTGAAATAAAGAAATGTCTAGTAAGCCTGGTAATCAGGAAATGCATATAAATCGTGTCAGAATTGTTTTAACTGAAAGAGTAATAAAAATACAAAACATTCTTACAGAAGCTAAACCACACTTACTTCTGCTACATGCAACTTAACTGTCAGAATCTGAGTCTTTTATTCTGTTACACATGAATTAGAATGATCTGGGTATTTTTACTAATTTCCTTTAAAAGTGTTCTTTTTGTTAAAGAGTCAAAAAAAGTTAAAAAACTTGAACACAAGAAGGAAATTCTCAGGACTGCAATCAGTTAGAGAATAAAAAAACCTGAACACCTCCCCC
>VXBT01002911.1:83604-141759 GCA_013400235.1 Oriolus oriolus
CCAAATTATATGATTAAAGAAGGTTAAAATTCTGCTCTTTAGAAAGGTATGTGGAGAACAATATTTAATTCCCTTCCAAATGTGTTGTGAAGATAGAACTTTTCTTTGGGTATTGCAAAATGAAATCCAGTGGTACAGTCAACATGCTTATAGTGAAGGTCAGCACATGTGTTTTCACCTTGATTTATATTTAATTACAATCTTATTCAGCTGCCAAATAAATCACTGTGAGTTCTTTGGTTGATTGCAAAGGGATTAGGATAGGAATCTAAATAATTCAATTTTTTAGAAGTATGTTTCAAAATCTAATGATACATTGTTTGGATATTATGGCAGAGGGCCTGGGAAAACCAAAACCAAAACCAAAACCAAAACCAAAACCAAAACCAAACAATTAAAAAAAAATAATAAAAAAAAAATACAGCCTATATAGTAGCTTAAAGAGTAAAGCCAATTCATTGTCTGAATCATTGTTTAAAATGTCTTTTTGTTATTGCATCTTCACATTTCTCCACTTTCTATTAACTCAAATCAGTTATAGAGTAATACAAACATTTCCCTTTGTGCTCGTAGTGCATAGGTAAAAATTCTGTTAACTACAAAAACAATAAGACTTACAAGAGGAAGTCAGTAAGTTCCGTAAATTTTACAATGGCTTTTTAAAATGCATCATCTACTTGCTTCTTCTTACAGGTTGAGACTGTTTGTTTTAGCATGGTCTGGTATGCTTTGTCTAGGTTAAGAGAAAGAAATCTTAATTGTAGGGTTTCCTCAAGTTTCTGACATGAAGACTAATTTTTATTACTAATAAAATTCTGTATCCAGAAAGACATTGCATATTTTTGCTGATAGTAAATAGCAAATACGTTGTAGGCTCAGGATTTATAAACCGAGACTGACAATTGCAAGGAACATACAGTTGCCCCAAAATCGAGTTATTATTTTGGCAAATCCATATAGGTGTAGTTTTCTATCTGCAAAAGCTAAGACTTGATGAAAAGATAAATATTTTCTCTTATTTTCTCTGTTGCTGTCAAAATTGAGTTGCAGTTACTATATTCAACTCTACATGTTCAGAATAAGCAAAGCCCTCTTCCTGGGCATGTTTTGCCAATGTGGGAACTTTGAAATATCCGTCCTTAGTCTGTAGAGAGTCGTGTGTGAACTATTATTCTTAAAATTCCTAACGTAAGCCAAGTGTTTGCTACCTATAAAATATTTAAATGATATGTCATACGATTTAGGTTTCCTGGAACAACTTGACTTAATATAGTCAGCATTACCCCCTTTTATTTTCTGCTTAACAATGTTGCATTTATAAACCAAGATTCTGAATTTTCTTTTTATCCTAGGCTAAAACATCAACAGCTATCTGAAGAGCACATTTATGATTTCTTTTGCAATTAATGAGGAGATCTTTTTTTTTTCCGATGGAGAGAAGGATCAAACTCTCTGTTATTTTCCATTTTCATGTGTTTTTTCCCCTGATGCTTCCTAAAAGAAGGCTGTAGGGAATTTCACCCTATAGCTAAGACAGCAGCTGTCGCCAACTCTTGGTTTCCATCACTGCAAATTAAATAGTGTTGGCAGTACTTGCTTATAAGCTCTTACTTGATTCATAAATTAGTCTGTCACTAACACCTAATCTGCCCATTCTGTTATTGTAATTTGGGACAATGATGACTTACCTTGTCAAATCAAATAATTATAGGGACAGTAACAAGTAAGATCTGAGTGAAAACCAATGACAAAAATTAATATTAGTGTATAATTTTTGCAAGGTCACAAAATATTAACTTTCTTCATCCCTACTAATACCATTTTCTGTTTTTCAGCATCACTGTGATTGCATAGGCAGATACATTTCTCTTCGTGGAAGTACTCCAGGTATCTCCTGATATGTGAATGTCTTAGCAACACCTAGGGTAGTTTAATGCTTTGTAAAACTTATTAGCCATTATGTCCTGCTAATAATTTAGTATACTACTAAATGAACCCATCAGTCTCATAGCATAAGAATTTATCTCTTGTACTAATGGCAAAATCCATATGTAGGTTTTATCTTGAGCTACTGTTATTCTTCAATATTCAAGTTTGTAATCTGAATTATTTTTCTTCCTGACTGTAGCACCACGAATTAAATATATGATAATAGATGACTCCACAGTGGATACACCATAATCTGCTATAGTTACTCTACACAATTTAAGATGAATAGCAAGAGAGTCTCAGAAATATTCATTCAACACCATATTATACCTTATCTCTCAATAATGCAAAAAAGGTTAGCACTTACTTTGTTTTCATCCTCAGGCTTCTGTATGTGCTCTTAAGATAAACAGACTGAATAACTGTTCTATTTTTGAGGACCCATCAGGGTAGGGGTGGCTGGAATGGGAGGTTATGAATGGGACTGAAAAGTCTTTTTCACTGGGAGATGTGAATTTTCTCATGAGAAGGCTTTAAAATGTGAAACTTTCGAGGGGTTTTCTCACCACTATATATTTTATTCATTCTGTTACACACAAAATATGAAAACATGGATGCAGCCAGATGCTGAATTAAATTTCATCACTATTTTTACTTTATCACTATATTAGAAATACAAAATTCCCACACTATAAAGGAGCTCTTCTTAGTTTTCTTCATAATAAACAAATATAGAGTATAGTAGTATGTCACCAGGCTACGACATTACTTACTATAGGAGAACTACATACAACAATTACATTTAATGTAATCCAAACTCCCATCAGGACAGGGAGATCGCCTTCTTTCAACAGTTACTTGTATGATAAGTTACCTCTGCATAATTTACAGTTAACATTATACTTAGAGCTGTCTGAAAAGGCTTTAAGAATATAATCTTTTTTTGTTTATTTGATTTTTAAAGAATTGCTCCATTGTCATATTAAAAGAATGATGTTATGAATTTCAGACTGAGTCATGAACCTTATATAATTTTTTCAGGAGGGATTTGTTTTATGGTTTTCTGTACATGCATTTAAGGTCATGATTAATCGATATAATTTATTCAGTTTGAGGAAAGGTATATTGTTACACAGCACCAAGATGAGTTTAAACTGTTAAAAAAGCAAACACGCAATGAACAATAAAAATTAGTCTTCTGTGCTGCTACCAAAATCAATTTCAATAGCAATCACGTTATAACAGTATGCTTGTAATACAGTAAAAAGGTCAGTACAATTTCTTGCCTAGTTAGCAATATAACTTTCAAGCTTCTCTGGGCAGGAATTGTGATCACAGTGTCTGGCAAAGTCATTTTTCCACAGACCTTGTGTTTGTCACATTATCCTCCAGAGCTGAACCGTTTGTCTCTAGCGCTCTTAACTTCACAGCCTGCTTTCTTTTCTGTCTTGATTTCTTTTAGCAAAATTGCAGATAACTGCATACTTCTTGTCATTAAGAACTGAAATTGCAGGGCAATAATAAAAAATGGCTGATTTTCATGCTACTATTTTTAAACATTCTACCCTTAAACCCTTTGCAGTTTTGTCACTGCAAGCAGAAAATGCTATTGCTCTATGGTTGCACCATCCCAAAACCCCCCAGAATGTGCTTTGAACAGTCAGAAAAAAGAAATCTGGAATGTAATTAGGTAAGATGCTCATTGATTATGAGCTGATATCTCTGTTATGCTATAGAAGTCTGTGTAAAAGTGGAATAAGTATGTTAACTCCCAAATAATCACTTCCTCTACAAATGGAAAGGATCATCAGTATGATACAGAACACTTGCTAGTGCAAGTATATTCTATTTTGCCCTGAGATAAATGAGTAAGAGCAGCTATTACCTACAGAACAGAAGATTTCATTTTTTCATATTCTTTTAGGGTAACATGTGAGTTTTTTTCTGATTTAATTTTTGTTATCACTAACAGATGTTTACCCAGTTAAAGTTAAGCACTAGAAGAGCATCTGAATTCTGAGAGGTTTTCTGTTACCCATTAAAATCAATTTTCCACTGATTTCAGAGAAAACAGAGCAGGTCTCTAATTCATTAATGCAACAGCTAGAATGAGTGTAGATGAAACTTGAAATTTATTTAGAAAATACTGCTTTTTATGATCAAATTTCAAAACTTTATGACGATGTTTCACAAATAAGAGTTGGTGAGAATGTTATACCATTCTGGCTGTTAAATTTACTGCTCATTCTTATTTTAGAGTACGATTTTTTATTCAGCTAGCTTATTTTTTTAAATTATGTGCCACACATTACGTATAAAACCTCTATTCTTTCCGAAGGGTGTAGCCTCCACTCGTTGCCTACTAGTCATAGTAGTCAATGCTTTCATAAGAAACTGACACACAAAATATCCAAATCTGCATTGTACATCAAAATTTTTATCCTGAAAGAACAGCAAACGTTTAAAAGAACTCCCAGAAGAAATAGTCTTACTTCATTTGATAAATATATTAAAATAAATTCTATGAAGGAAAACCAAAAGAAACTTTCAAAAGATGACTGATAGAAGGAAAAAAAGAAATTTAAAAGAGTGAAAGGAAAACAAGAAATGAGAGGAAATAAACAGATGTAAGAGATGTCCCATAGGCTTGAGTATTAAAAATACTTGAATTTCTAACTTTTTTATCAGTTTGGTAGCATATATCACAGTAATTTGCAGCAGAAATTATGGTCTTGAACAGGTTACAGACTTCTAATTTTTTTTCATGTTTTACTTATTTAAAAGAATATTGCAAAATTACAAAATATTTATGAAAGAAAAACCAGTTTCATTTCTTGGTTTCTGGAAAATTGGTCCTTGATTTTGCCCCACTGGTCTATGATTTGCAATTAAAAGTCATGTTACTGGATCCAGGACTTTTTATTACACCTCTATTTCACTTCTCTTCTTCCTTTCCTGCAATCTTTTACCATCTCCTGCTGTTTTGGAGAGAAAACTATCAGTTCTCCTGCCTATTTGCCTTTATATTACATCTATTTGATTGTGTTATATTACCTTCAATTGCTTCTGCCACTTGGGGTCTTAAGAGAGGAAAACTGTCTCCAAGATGATATTTCAAAAACAATTTAGCCAGCCATCATGCGTTGTTTTCTGAAGTAGCAGCACAATCAGTAGATGATACAATAAAACCAGTGGGTTCTCAGATGTGATGTGTCCCATGCCAGCAATATTTCTCAGTTAAAACCCTGCTGTGTCCCTTAAACATATCACTCTATTAGAATTTTCTGATGCTTTGTAACCTGAAAATAAAAAAGAAAATTGTTTCCCAAAGTATATTCATTCTATCCAACGACCAGTTCCTGCCTATACCTACATAGTGCTTGTACAGTAAGTTCCCAATCTGACCAAGTACATCTACAGCCTTTGCAATATCTGTGATGGCGAGTACAACATTGACTAGAGACAATATAAATGGACCTCAGCTTCATCAATTTTTAGGTACAGTTTCCCTGGAAATTTTTTCAATAAATTTTCGCTATTTTCCCATAAAAATTAGTTCTGTGTCATTTATGTAAGTAAGTGAGGTAGGTTTTCCTACACTAACTAAAACAAACAAACAAAAATCATTAAACTTTCTGACAAGACCCTAAACCTCTGAAAAAGGCCCAGGCTAGCAACAGAGCTGGGTTTGCCGAGAAGCTGCCTTGCTGCTGTCCTTGAGATGGGTTCAGAAAGGAAAAGTTCCTGGACACTGGTGGTGAGCAGGAGCAGAGCCCCCCACACCTGCATATTAAGGGCCAGTTTTCTTAGCACCACCTGGTGCTCTTCAAGTTTGGGTCATCTTAGTATCTTTGCATGTAAACCATCAGGCTGTTTATCTACTACTGGGTGTCTTTCAACCACTTCAACCCCCCCAGTCTTGCTAGATTTGTTTTTATGATCTCTCTCTCTCTGTGACAGTGGCATATCAGTCTCCCACAGACCTCAAAATCTCATACGTTAATTTGGATTTTGTTGGAAGCTAAGAGTGCACAGATTCAATATGCTAAGTCTAGGTGAAAGGTTCCTGAAATACAGGAATTTGGAAGGAGAAAAATAAACAGCTCTTTTAGAGGTCACTAGATTCTTCCTCAAACCTTAGGCTGACACTGTTTGAGATCAGACCCCCAGTGGCTTTTGCATTGCACTATTTTTCTGAGAAAGTGGAATTTAAAATTGTAGCCTTAAACAAGCAAGGCACAGCTCCTGCGGCATACACTTAGAGTCTTAAATTCAGATGGATTACTCTGTGCGAGGAGGGACTGATTTGCAGAAATATATTTTAACTACCAAAACTCCTAGCATTTGAAAATGTTAGGTACCTTAAGGAGGTATGAAGTAACTTTTTTTGTGTACAGTGTAAAGAAACCCTGTCCCTCCTCAAGAATCCAAGGAATGCATTTTTCCTGCAATTCTTCAATCTCCTTCTATAACATGCTTCTTCCTTCGGATGTGGGTGAAAAATGCAGCAGGATAAGGAAAACTGGAAGGTACAAATGCCCTCTGCAAAGGTTTGGGGTATTTTCCTACATTTTTTTGATGTTAGGGGTTTGATCTTCCCTCTCTATCGACCTAGTAAGTCCTGTACTTCTGTGTGATAAGTGGATGTATGTGGTCAAATATACAGGGAATGCATAAACTTGTACAGATTACGTCACATTTTTCAGATCTGTGATTTCAGAGTGTCTTCATCTCTCTGGAATGATCTCATTGAGCTGAAAATCTTACTGAGTTCTCTAGTGTACTAGTAGAGACTTTTTTATTTGGATTCAATTGAAATTTGATGTATTTCATAGGTAAGATAAAACTAAGTATACTAACCAGATCATTTGACACAGGACTCTGGATACACAGTACTTCTGAAGGTCAACAGTGGCTGATGCGGTACATTCTGTCCATGCCACTGACTGGACCACAAATCCTTGTCACAACACAGTAATCTCAGTGTGTTCTGGTTATTAATTTTTCCATTGGCAAATTTTTTAACATGTCACTGAAGAAAAGATTCAGAATGTATCAGTAAGCACCACCAGGTTTGTGAGAGAAAATTGGCTTCCTGGCTGCAGCTGAACTGCTTTTCCTTCATGTCACACAAGCTGGATATCCTCACGGGTTCTAGGGACCCCCAGGACGTGGGCCTTTTCTTCTTTTCCCAAACTCTGGAAGTCAAACAAGGGTTGTGGAAGGCTACCATCAGCAACTAGGTCCAAAATAATTAGAAATCCAAAAGGTCTGAATGTTCAAATACAAAGCTGAGACATGTGATCCATACAAGGAGTAGAGGAACTGGTTGTGGGTAGAGGAGCAACACAGGGAATAAGACTTAGGCCTTGCTGGAAAGGTCCAGCTGCAGCAAAGGCAAGAAGTCCAGCCAGATTAAGCTCAGAAAAGAAAGTGTTGAGGTATACTGTACTATCTAAAACCTATGGTAACTTGTGACATACTCCTGTTTCTGACAAAATTGTAGAGTAGAAAGGGTGTCATACAGCAAAGACCACTCTTCATACATTAGTATGATTTTAAATATGTTGGCTTTCTGGGTTATCAGAATAAATAAAATCAGAGTAGATTGGAAATATTGGCAAATATGGTTTGATTTTCAGGAAGAGGCAAATGGAAAAAGAAATAAACAGATCTGTCTTAACTAATTCATAATTTATTGTAACTACTGCCATTCATTTGGGATGCAAATTAGACTCTCTGTGTGCTCTGCATTAACAAATTAGTGTAATGTGTTCTTTTTGATGTGAATTTTTCTGTTTGAGTGTCCTGTGGTACATACTCAGGAGTGCTTGCAAGGCATTCAATGTCCTGTTCAAAAGTCTCTCATTTGTGCACCTCCAGAGCACCCTCCAGCAAAACAGACCCAAAGAGTTCCAGCAGCTGGCTCCCTGTATAAGTTGTGCATGCCCAGAAGCACCACCTGGTACAAGATCCATTCTATCTAAACACACAATGTGGAAATTAAGTCTTGGAGAGATTACGGATCATGGCAAAAATAATCATCATTTCTTCTCTGCACTCTATCAGTAGGTAATAGAAAGTGATTTCATATAAGCACAGGATGGTTGATGTTGGACATAACTTCTAAGGGTTATCTGCTCAAGTACAGCTATGTCGAACCAGCTGATCGGGACCAAGAGCAGATGACTTTTGGGTATCTCCAAGGAGGGAGACTCCACAATCTCCCTGGGTAACCTGTGCCAGTGTTCAGTGAAGTGTTCTTCTGACAGTGAAGAAGTATTTTTTCATATTCAGAGGTAACATCCTGTGTTGCAGTTTGTGCCTGTTGGCTCTTGTTCTGTCACTGGGCACCACGGAAAAGAGACTGGCTCTTTGCATCCTCCCTTCAGGTATTTGCACACATTAATAAGATTTCCCCCTCAGCCTTCTCTCCCCCAGGGTCTAGAGTCCCCATGCTTTCAGCCTTTCCTCAAAGGAGAGATGCGCCAGATCCTTAATCATAGGATCATAGAATCATAGAATATCCCGAGTTGGAAGGGACTGACAAGGACCATATAAGTCCAACTCCTGGCTGTTCACTGGACCACACCAAGAGTCACACCATGTACCTGAGAGCATTGTCCAAACACTTCTTAAACTGTCAGACTTGGTGCTGTAACTACTTACCTGAGGAGCCTGTTCCAGTGCCCAGCCACCCTCTGAGTGTAGAAACTTTTTATAATATCTAACCTAAATCTCCCCTGACACAGCTTCAGGCCATTCCCTCAGGTCCTGTCACTGGTCGCCACAAAAAAGAGATCAGTGTCTGCCCTTCCTCTTCCCCTCACAAGAAACCAGTACACCACCTCAGTCTCCTCTTCTCCAGGCTGAACAGACCAAGTGATCTCAATCACTTACCTTCAAGACCATCTTTGTTTCTCTACTTTGGATTCTTTCTAATAGTTTAATACCTTTCTCATATTGTCGTGCCCAAAACTGCACACAATATTCAAGGTGAGGCCACCCCAGTGCAGAGCAGAGTGGGACAATCAGAGCTCCCTTGCCTGGCTGGCGATGCTATGCCTGATGCCCCCCAGGACAGGGTTGGCCCTTCTGGCTGCCAGGGCACTGCTGACTCATGGTCAACTTTCCATCAACCAGGACCCCCAGATCGCTTTCCACGGGCCTCTCGTTCCCCAATCTGAACATCCATACAGATGCACCTTTCCAGGTGCAGGATCCAGCACTTTGTTAAACTTCATACAGTTAATGATTGCCCAGGCCATTCTTGTGGCCTTTTTCTGGGCTGTCTCCAATATGGCCTTGTATCTCTTGTGCAGAAGACCTCAGCTCTGGGTAAGTACTTTTAGTGTGGCCTCACCCGCACTGAGTAGAGGGGAGGGATCACCTCCTGCTGGCAATCTGAGTCTGATGTAACCATCTGCCTTTGCAGCAGGGGTGTGTTGCCTTTTATACATAGGTGTTCAGGTTAGGGGAAAATATTAAAAGAGTCATTTTGCATCCAGAATCCAGTTATGGCTGTATCTCAACTTCAACCTAGCTGATAACATTAACTATGTAAACAGCTAATGTCTCCTAGAAGAAAAATGTCTCAATTCAATAAAAGCCAAATCAAACAAAAATCCCTGAAGAAATTAACTAGAAGTGAAAAATACCAGTGCTTCATTAGCACAGAATTACAGTTTCTAGATGATGTCTTGTGGTGTACCACAAAAGTTCAGTTCATTAAAATGCAGTTTTCTGAAAACAAACACAGTCAAATCTGAGAAGTATTGGTGCCTAATTTTGTCATTTCCAGTAAATGCCCCTGACACAATAAGCAGTGTATACATAGCTTCTGCCTTTGAAGTGTGCTGAAAAGGAAGGTGCCTACACTTGCCCTGCAGTCAAATGCTGAGGGTGAATTTAGACCATACAGTGGAATATAACATAGTCTCCAAGGCTTGTGAAGATGAGAGCCAGTATAGCTGCATAACCACTGCAGACTGGAGAGAAAAGATTTATTATTTTGGTGCAGGATTGTGTGAATGAAGCTATATTTCTTCCAGGCTGAATCTGGCTTGTATCCAGACATTTCAAGCCCGCTGCACCCTGCGGAACTTTGTAGGGTCACATTAGTGAGTATAAAGGCCCCACAGACACCCCCTTAGTTTAGTCTACACAGATACAAAAAATCTTTCCTGTCCAAATTACTTCTATTTCTTAAATCTACTTATTCTCATAATTTGCAACTTTTCTTGCAGCTGAAAGGCTTGAGATACCACCTACTAAACTTCACTGAACTAAAGATATATTTATATTTTTGGTCTTTGAAATTATAACAAATGCACCATGCAAAAATGCCTCA
Organism: Oriolus oriolus; assembly: GCA_013400235.1. Classification (NCBI taxonomy): domain Eukaryota; kingdom Metazoa; phylum Chordata; class Aves; order Passeriformes; family Corvidae; genus Oriolus; species Oriolus oriolus. The sequence goes on from VXBT01002911.1 coordinate 93,884, forward strand.
ATATTTATTATGTTATATATACCAATTTCTTGCAGACAACCGACATAACATTGTCTTGATCAAAGGCATTGTACAGCCATCAAAATACGAGGTTGAAATTTCCACAATTTTGAATTCTTACTTGAGTGAAGACATCAGAAGAAGCCCAGGGTAGAGGTCTGACAGTAATTAATTTGTTTATTCTGCTGCTATCATTGCGTATATTGTGTTTTCTGTGAAACTGTGAGGCCAATAAGGCTAAAAATAACAGTATGACTGATAATATCTTGACTTTATTTCATACCTTCTATATAAAGATATGGAACTGTGAATCTGATATTGTGAGCAAAGTAGCAAGGGTCTGCTACAAAGCAGTCCTAAGTCTGCATATTTATAGAAACTGTTAGCATATTTTGCGAGCTATCAAGGATTCAATAATATGCATGTTGGTGTTTCAGTTTAATTATATTTGCAACCATTGCAAATATTTAAGCTAACTTCAGTAATCTATTATAAATAAAGATTTTCACTTAGGCTTACTGAAGACTCATTGCAATATGCAAAATAATGGACATTTAGTTTTTAACTACTGCTAAAACAGGATATATTAATATTCTTTCAAAACAAAAGAAGCACTTGTGATTATATGCATATAACATTTGTTTCTACAAACCATTTATCACAAAGAAGAGGTATGAAAATATTCCTTCAGGAAACACAGTAAAGGAAGGAAAAAATTCCATTCACATTCAAAGTTTAAATACAAAGTAAAGTCACACGATGCATAGATAAGGTACCAACACAAGGGAACGACTGCACAAATCACAGGCATAGTTGGGAAGGTCTGGTTGAAGCAGAGACATCTGGAAGCTGATCACACCCTCCTTACTTTATTTGGTAGTCAGGTTGCTTCTTGCTGGATGGAAAAAAAAAATCTTGCATTACATTCTCTAAGACCAGTGACAGCATTTGGAGAGCCTTTGATTTATTAAATCCAAGGGTTGCCTGAGACATTCTCCTTCAGATGGTACCTTTAGCAGGGAGTTCTCAAGGAGTATGCAGTTCTCAGCATTCTGCAGAGGGACTGACAGTAGATACATATTCCTTCCTACCTCTGGCCATATCCTTGTAGAGCACAAGGATATGTGAATACATTCAAGGGAACAGTGATGTCCTCATTTCCTCCACAGCCTGCAGCTGACTGACAGATTATCTATCTGTGCATGTTCTGCATATCTCCACCTACCATATCTTATTTACTTTCATTAATAAATTACAAAAGGCAGCTCAGCCCTGTCATATCCATGCTTCACAATAAGTGTTCTGAGAGAGCCTGGAGAGCACGGTCACTTCACTGGAAGAGACATTATTAGAAATGAATCCCCAAATGTGGTATCAGTTTTGGCTCTTAAAGGCTAAGGAAAAAAGGTCACCATAGCCTGTGACTGCCCTTGCCTATTTGTTAGCCTTGTGTGATTCATAGAGTTTTGTCATTGAATAAGTTGAATTTTGATAAGAGTTGGTATTTCCTTCTATCACGCATATTCCCAGCTCTAAGCTAGATAGACTTATTCTTTGAGTCTTGAATACCTAAAATGTTTCACATATATTTTATGTATGAGCTGTATATTTCTCCACTGCACTTATTCACTTTAAAAAAAGAAAAAATATGGAAATTAAAATAATTATTACTTTGTATAATTTTTTTCCCCACTTAGAATGGTTTATGTTTGTGTGTTTGTTTCCTGATGATTTTAAGTAAATAGAGTTCAGATGACTGCGTTCCTGAAACTGAAGTGTTTTAGGTTCCATAATCCAGCATCTATGAGACATAAACATTTTAAAAATTATCACTTAATTGCAGCCTAATCACATGGGCTCTAATAAACTTTCATATAGCTTAGATCCATACTGCTGTCTTTCATAAAGCTACCTAAATTTTGATGTTTCCTGTAGCAAAACCATTAGTATAGCTCATATCAAAGACCTGGGAGCCCATATAGTAAACAAGACTAAATACTAACAAGTCCCAGTTGAGGTGGGATAATCACAGGTGTGATTAACCTGTCTAAACAAACAATTTCTATAACAAGAGGGCTAGAGGAAGATTACTAAATAGTGAAAATGCAACATATGTGTGAAAATGATGGGGAAGGTGGGGAATAAATAAAATACGACAGGCAAAAGAGGAGTAAGTTATGTACAAGATATAGAAGATGGAATCAAATTTTGTCTTACAATGTTACCTTCCAGGTTTGAGAGATGGGCCAATGCAAACTCATTAAGTTCAACAGGGTAAGGTCCTGCACCTGGTTGGGGCAACCCAAAGCAAAAATACAGGCTGGGAGAAGAATAGATTGAGAGTAGACATGAAGAGAGGGACTTGGGGCTGTTGGTGGATGACAAACTCAACATGACCCGACATTGTGCGCTTGCAATCCAGAAAACCAACTGTGTCCTGGGCTGCTAATCTAAAGGAACATGGCCAGCATGTCCAGGAAGGGTTCTGCCCCTCTATTCTCCTCTCCTGAGACCCTATCTGATGGATTTCATCCAGCTCTGGGGACTCCAATATAAGAAGGTCACGTGCCTGTAGGAGTGAGTTCAGAGGAAGGCCATGATCAGCGGGCTGGAGCACCTCTCCTATGAAGACAGGCTGAGTCTGTTCAGCCTGGAAAAGAGAAGGCTCTGGGGAGACCTTGTAACAGCCTTCCAGTACCTAAAGAAGTCTACAGGAAAGCTGGAAAGGGACTTTTTACAAGAGCTTGTAAAAAGGATAGGGGGGGCATGGCTCTAAACTGAAAGAGGATAGGTTTAGCTTAGCTATCAGGAAGAAATTCCCTACTGTGAGGGTGGCAAGGCATAGATATAGAATTCCCAGAGAAATTGTGGAGTCTACGTCCCTGGAAGTGTTAAAGGCCAGGTTGGATGGGGTTCTGAGAAACTATGTCTAGTGGAAGATGTCCCTGCACATGACAGGGGGCTTGGAACTAAATGATCTGTTGGGTCCACTCCAATTCAAACCATTCTTTGAATCTATGACTGCACAGTTGTTTGATTTAGGGCCTTTAAGCCCTTAATCAAGGAAAGAGGAGATGAATGGAGGAAAACATTTGCGTTCTGAAAGAAATTTTTAATTTAATTTCATCTCAGAAAATTATTTTGTGCTTTGTCTTTTGCTTACACTAGAAGCACAGCAAAAATCTTTAGCTATTTCAGAAGAGAATATATATTTTAATATTGTTTTGAAATATCAAATGCCTTTATTTTATTAAAGTGTAGTACAAATAATCAGAATTGGAACATAAATTGAAGTGAAAAGTTCTAACAACACTGGAGTAAAATATTTTGATTTTGTTCATATAATCTATGAGCTATATATCATGTAATTTTTTTCCTGTAAATCATGTTGTCAAAATTTGACATATTCTCTCAAAAAAGGAAATTTTAGATAAAACAGCTCTTCTTGATGGACAGCTTCTTCATCAAAAAGAAAATTCAATTTGCTTTTCCTGTAGGAGTTGCACACCCAAATTATCTCAGAACTAGGAATAAGGACACGTTGTATTGGCTTGAATATTGATGGGACAAGAGCAAAAACCTGTTTCAAAATCAGAAGTAAACAATTATGGGAAAATATCAAACAGTTAATGTTTCTTGTGATTAAACAATTGTGTTGCTTGTATGTCAAACATAAGTACTTTCCAAATGTCTTTGTTTCTTGGAATCTGAATTTGGTGATTAGAGGTTGTTGCTGTATGTGTGTCCTATGATCAGTGGAATCAAGAATTTCATCATATGGATCATCAGCAACTCTGATTTACTTCATGCCTCTTCCTTTTGAGACACCTTCTAAGGTTTTCTTTTGAATCCCTTATCCACAGTAACTGCCACTTAACTTTGATATTGTGAGCCATGCCTACTTGAGTTTTGTGTTTTTCTTGCCCTGTGAAGTCCACAAGAAAAAAACCCACTTTTTTACAGGCTTCTTTAACTTGTGTCATTATAGTTATAAATAATAAAAGCCCAGTAACCTGCAATTCATATTCATAAGGCAGAATATACTTTGGGGCACAGTTCTTGTGTGGCATTCCATATCCAGCATGTCCTAGCTCAGCAAGAATAGTAAAGAGAAGCAGTTTATATTTTGATTTTCCAAACTGAAAAATTGATTGTTCTTGTAAAATATTTCCAAGTGGCTAAAATCCCCCTAATGGAAGGACACAGACTTTACTAAACCTGAAATGTGCCTCAAATGTTTGCTTAAATTCTGCTGGTTTTAAAGATTTATGTTTATTAACCTCCTGATTGATACATGTTCAAATACTTTAAAAAAATAATTTTAGTTTTAAAATTTTATTTTTAAAGGAAAATATTATCACTTTGTTGTTAAATGTATGTGTTAAGAGGTCTGCAAATCCTTCATATCTACCAGATATTCCTATTGTGGGATATTGTGATATCCAGCACCTCTTTTGAAAATTATTGGTAGAAAGATGTATTAACAATTTGGATAAGATAAAATCTGCTCTGAGCTTTCACCCACCAGTGACTATAACTCACATGTACTGGCTAAAGGAAACCATACAACAAAATGTAGAGGTGAATCGACTGTTCAGTGGAAAATCAATATCTCCTTGAAAATTGCAATTGCTTAATTTGTTTTGTGTTACAGCCTGTTTCTCAGCATTGTAGCATATTAGTACCTCACTACTTGACTCTCTATTCATGGCACATTATATCTTGGAAACCTCAGAGGTTTCAAGACCTGAATCTAGAAGTAGAAGAAGCACTGAGCAATCTGTGCTTATTGCCAGAGAACTACTGTTCTTAAATACAAGTCACGAACTAACCTTCGAGAGAAATCCTGCCAGGAGTGAATCATGTTCTTAAGAGTCATTTACAACCTAAATTATTCTATGATTCTATCATTTGCAAGAAGGCCAAACACTGACACTGGAAAAGAGAATAAGACGACTTCAAAGAGGAGGTACTGGTTTCTTGTGAAGTTTTAGGGAAGCTTGCCAAGACAATTTGTATCTTAAGGAAAAAGAAAATAAAAATTTAGAGACGAATTATGAGTCTAATTTTTTTTCATTGACTGAGAACTAATTCTACATTTAGCTAAATGAAATAAATTGTATATTTATTCAATCTGTGGGTCTGTGGGTAAATATGGCTATAATACATTTATCTGATCTAATTTGCATTGTTTGAAAGGTAGGAATTTAGATAAATCTGGTTAAACAATACACTGGACCAGGCCAACAGATTCTGCTTCATGTCATATCCCTAGGCTTTTAAGTTTCCGATCAAGTTATGATACAATTCATTCTTATCTGACATTCCACATTAGTGTAACACAGCAACTGAAGGATTTCCCTCCCTTTGCTTTTTTATCATTCTGTTTTAGGAACCAAACTCGAAGGCAGTTGTGTTGGTTAGAAGCTCCTGTGTTATCTATACGTACAAGTTTACTCAGGATAGTAGCTGGAGGCTGTACGTCAGGATCACACACTGCACACCAGTGCAGGCTACAGGCCTCATGCATCTACACTTCGTGGCTAAACAAAAATGTGATTGCAATTAAAGAAAAATGAAAGATGCTGAGCAAGCTCTGAAAAACTGAAATTGTAAGGAAGATTTTAAAGATCTAAGGTTTTGGAGTTTCCCCCCTCCCCCTCCTTTGCCTTTTGTTCATCAGTTCTTGGGGTTTTTTGGGGAGGTTTTGGGTTTGTGGGTTTTTTTACTTCTGTATTTCTTCTTGTCTACTTGTAAGCAATTTCAATTAAATATGGTAAAAGAAGCTTTTGGCTTTTCTGTCTCCAAAATGTGCTGTTCTTGTCAATTCACATTTATATCATAGCGTTTCAAAACCTTCTTTAGTTATGAACATCATTTGCTAAAGAAAAAGAAACACCTACCAACACACTAGCTTGAGCAGTTATTATTGTTCTAAGTTTTATACAATTCTTACACTGCAGACCAGCCAAGAAGTCCAGCATTGCTAGAAGAAAAAAGTTGAGCCATGCAGTTATCTTTTACACAATAAAATAATTGTATTTTACAAAATTATGAAAATATTTGATTCCTGATATATTTTTGCATTACTTCTAGAATTTTGTTTAATTCATAAGTGAGCAGGTGGGAAGTGTTAACACTTCCCATTTGCTCTTCAGCAATTACAGTAGTGTCATATTTTAAACATCACTATTTTGCTAATCCAGATATTCTGTATGAATGCCGAGCTAAAGACATAAAAATATATTATTTCTAAAACTTTTCTGGAAGGAATCCTGATATTGGGGTAGTCAAGTTGGAAGATGAGAGAGTGCTTGCGTCAGCATCTTTCCTTGTGCTTGTACAAGCACAAGAAGAATATTGCATATGAATTTACTTTCACTGCCATGAGTAAGAAACAAGTTCACTGAAATTGAAAATATCTCAATAGCATAACTGAAGAAAATTAATTCAAGAGATGGAAAATCATGCCAAGCTCATTTCTCTACTGTGGCAGCCAACATTTACATATCATCTCTTTTGCAGATCAAACTTGATCCTAGAGTAATTTCATTCATTCTGTTCCTCGTAGAATGCTGTCCTACAGTGCCACCTTGGTGGTGAAATATCTTCCATCTTAAATTTCAACCTGATCATTCTATACATAGTTACCTCTTCAGATTTTTTTGATCTTTGCGTTTATCATCCTGGAGAACTCATGAGGAATTCAGCTGTATTCACTCTTGATCTTCTTTTCCTAAACAAGATATATCTATTTCTTTTAGTGTTGTTCAAAAAATAAGTCATCTATTTAACTGACCATTTTAGTGACCATCCTTTTACTCTACTCCTTTTACTGTACTGAATTAATATTTGATTGGTACAAAAGAATGAGGACACACCAGTCTCTCTTACCCCCTTCAGTTCCAGTGACCAAAAACAGTGGAAAATTGAAGCATTGAAGAACAGCACAAGAGACGATACTAAAGTCAGAGGCGGATATCCACTCTGAGCTCACAGGAGCTGACAAAAAACACCTGCTTTTACTGTTAGCTAAAAGTAGAGTGTGGGTGCCAAGCATATCTGCAAGTGAGCCCTCAAAACCTTTAAATTTTACCAGTAATTAGTAGGAGTCATAAGCTTTAGAAACTGTTTAGAATGGAAAACAAATCCTCCAGTAAATCCTCCAGCAACACTCAATCCTACCATTTCTGAAAAAGTCATACACACAAAAAAGTGTGCTTAAATATTTATTTTCTTCAGACATTTTTTTCTTATATATAAAGCTATTTGTTTTAATTTAGAAATAAAATTTCCTAATAAGGTGCTAATGATAAATGCTGCTACGTTAAACTAAATTCTTTTAAATTCCTCTGAACAATATCAGCTCTGCTCAGTAATATAATTGCAGTAATTAACAATAATACAATCAACTAATACAATAATATAGTAATAAGGTAATTGGCATGGATGTTCTGAATTACTAAGTTGATGCTCCTATCGGTAATTATTATTAAGAGTAATCTTCCATATACTCAAGGAATTTGAAATATCAGTTAGGTTATAAAGAACTGAAATTTAGGCTAGTTTGATTGAAGTTAATTCAAATATTTATATACTTATATATATCCATAAATGTACTTGGAAGTGTAAATATGGCATGTTTGCATATATTTAAATACTATTGGCATAGCATTTCAATGTAGATATATGCACATGCACACATAAACCAGTATTTGAACACACAAAATCAGCACTCAGCAAGGCAGGCAGTGGCAACAATGGTAAATTCTGTGTCTGAGCACTATATTGAGGCGGATGGGGATTCTCAGAGCCAAGGAAACGCAAACAAGAGCTGAGCATACAGTGGATACCATTAAAAGGAATGATGAGTGCTTGTATTGGGTGACTCTCCTTTAAGGGGCACTAAGGTGCTCATCTGTCAGCCTGACAGGGAGTAATGAAAGGAGAAGCCGTCTAAAATCAAGGAATCTATTTAAAGTTAAGGTGCCTTTTACTAACAGACAAATGCATCTGAGTAGAACTGACCCATTTACTATAGACTGATAATTTTGGAAAAAATTGCCTTCTGAAGATTTTTATTTATCTTTATTAACTATCTAGAAAACCTATTAACTTAAACTACTCTTAGGTCTGTAAGTAAATAGTTGAATTCTACCCTAGTTCTTAAAGCTCAGGGATATTAATTTTCCCTGTAGAAAAGCTAGAATATGGTCAGGAAAAAAGAAAAGAAAGAGTGAAATAATCAAATAGAAGAAAAAGGATGTGGGCAGCTAGAGAAAAAAGATGAGAGGGAGTGGAGAATAAGAAGTGGTCTAAGGGACCCTCCAGTGTTTACTGTCTGGAGTGAGAATGAAGAGAAAAATCAGGCAGTGGTACACTAAAAATTGGAGTGAGTGAACCATGATCTAGTGGAGGGGTCTTCTTTCAAAAAGAAAAGAGAACTTGCAAAAGGATTACAGTAAAAATTGACTGAAAGGAAAAATCTTGAGAGATGGAATGAGTAGGAGAGATTAATAGAAAATGCCCATACAGAAATGGGTTTTCCAGAGCTGGAGTATGAAAGAAATTTATATCATCCTGTTTAACTAATAAAGGATTAATTTTTCTTTAACCTTTAGCTTTTAGTAATTCTTAGTCTGACATAGAGTATGTACCACAGGATGAAATTAATCTCATCCAATCTTACCCACCTAAAATGTAGACTAGTTTAAGCAAGTACTGTCTATATGATGGTGTGAGAAAGGCCAAAGAGTCATGTATCATGGTTTTGTTCAGCTAATCTTTGGTAAGATTATTCCCATTCCCTATGCAGAGATTTCAGACACACTTCATAATTCTCAGAGTAAATATAACAAACAAATATTATTATCTATTCTTAGACAAAATGTAGATTTGTGACTTCATACCTGTAATGTTTAGGTGATTTAATTAATTTGTAAAGAATATGAAAACCTTCTGTGGAAAAAAATTATGAAATTCTTTATTTGGGTACATATCCAATACCAAATCCTTCAAGGAAAATTATGCCAGTGCTATTCCCCATCTAGAAAACTCTTGCCAATTTTTCCACACTCGGCATTTCATATCCACTTCTGTCTTCATTGTCACAAAATAGACCATCTACACTGCAGATTAGATCCAAAGATGTCTGTATAATGAAAACCAATTTGTAGAAATTACAGTTCAATCAATTTATAATTAGGATAGAAATCAGAGAAAGAGACAAGAATAAGAAAGTCTGTGTGTTCCCACTGTTACAGTCAAGGAACAGCATGACTAATTCTGTCTACATCTTGCAGCAATGTCCTCTGTCAGTGACGGGCTATTTAAAAGTTAGTGGTAAATTAGCTGATGAGAAAAGATGCTATTTAAACTTAAATTAGGAGTATAGGAGAAATGAAGACAAGAAAGATATGTAGTGTGTGACTGCATCTCTAAGGGTGCTGCAGGAGCATGCGTAGGGAGAATGGCCATAGTCGTGGTGAAGTAATTGCTGGAGGCATTCCTGTAACAAGAAGTATTTTTGTACAGAGATGTAGCTAATATAGCCTTACAGTGCAACACTTATTACAGCTAATTACCAACACAACCCTAAGAGCTGTGTCAATTTTGCTTTTCAAGGTAGTTCTGTTATGACTTGGTACTGCTCAGTGCACAGGTACCTTGAGTGACTCATTCAAGTTCGTAAAGAACCCTTTGATAGAGATCAGAGGTGATCCCATTTCTGTTCCTCTGTGTGATCTCTCAGTCATAAGACTTTCGTGAACTCCCTGAGGTGCTGGCATATTTAAATGCTAGTCAACCACATGAATGCCTTTCTTTTTTTAATGACAACACAAAAAGTACAGTCTACCTTCATTACAGAACTGTGTGTAAGATCTTGTTTTCACTCAGGAAAACCTCTATTTTAAACTATTCGTGCAAACAAAAATTCAGTAATATCTATCTAGATGAAATCTTCTCCAAAGTAATGACCAAAAAAAAATTCAAAGCCACTAAAAGGTTTATTGTTGATCTCAAACACTTCAACTTACCAGAACTCGTCATCAGTGTCAAGTAAGTTCACATTTTTTAGTTTTTAATTGCTCTTAAAAAAACTATAAAGCATAAATTATCATTTGTTCAATTTTCTTCTTTCTTAGTATTTTTTAAAATCTGCTTGATACTAGAAAGCCTCAGGTACATTTTCTGTATACTGCAGTTTAATTTTTCACATAATTAAAGACATAAATATTGTTAATTTACTCATATAAACCATTTTCTACAATGAGATGCAAGTGTGATTATTAATATTAATCTTTAAAAAGACTTTCCAGTTTCTGTGGTAAATGTCAGACTGATAAGTCTCCATTTTCTCTTTTCTCTCTTATCTGTTTCTCCTTTCTCAAACACCATTCACAAAAAAATAAAACCTGGACATGGAAATGTAGATCAGTTATATTGAATTTCTTAATCTTATTAAAGCCATGATATGGTAAATAATTTTATGGAAGATAACATTGGCTAAGTCAAGCCTTTATTTGGCAGACACTCAAATTTCTCATCAGAGGACTGTCTATCAACCCCGGAACAGCTTAGGCAGGAAACAACTGAAATAAATCTGAAAACAGTCAGAAAAGATATTAAAGACTAAGTAATACATTGTAAACATTGAACGCTAATAGAAAAAATTTTAAATGGCTATTTTTCTGTTCACAAATACTGACAAAATGTTTTAACTTTTATGATCTGATTAGTAAATTTATTTTAAAATGTCTTTCATTTTCTTGTTTTGATTTTTCTTCTCTTAATTTGCAAACATTTGTCAACTACATGATATGGAAAGCCTAAAAATGGCTGTGAACATGGGTCCTGTAATGATACTATATATATAATTTTAGATTTTTATATATATATAAATTTACACATTCGTGCATATCTAAACTAATATGCTAATTTAAAGAGACATTTTTCAGGCAGAACATGTACAAATATAAGCATAATTTATTAAATGTTATATTCATAAGTTATATTTAAGCAAGTTACAGAGCAACTTCAGTGGGAAGTTAAATCAGCAGAGAAAAAGCAGAAGTTTGGGTGTGGGGTTGTTTTTATTTCTCTAGCAACAAACCAAATCAATGAGTCAATCAATCAGTACAGGGGCATCTTCATACTCGGTAAAAGAATGAGTGTAGTCTCCTGCAAGAAAACTTGAAGTATTGTTCTTCCTCGTGAGATTACAAAGAGTGTCAAAGATTGCTTTATAGGGTTGATCCAGTGGGACTACTCAGTAAAACTGCAACTGGGTGGGAACAGGAGAATGCACTACAATACCCCTTCTTCAGCAGCCCAACTTGCCATCTTCCATAGCCCCATACATGGTCAGTTCAATCAGTTTAGCAAAGACATATTTTGAGAGGTGTGTATTATATCTGGCTCAGATGGAGCTACTTTTTTCATAGCAGCCCATATGGGGCTGTGTGTTTTGGATTTCTGTCTGACCTGTTTCTTGCTCTGCCCCCACAGTGACTAGGCTGGGGATGTGCAAGATGCCGGGAGGGGACACAGAGAGGGCAGCTGACCCAAACTAACCACAGAGATATTACATGACATATAACACAATGATGAACAATAAAACTGTGTCAAGTTTAGGTTGATGGGGTTTTTCCCAAAGTAGGTGTTTCTCAGGAACTGACTGGGCATTTCAGATTGCTGATGAAAGGCAGTGAGTGATTGCCTCTGCATAACTTCTGGGGGTTTTAATTTTTTTCTTTCCCTAGAGTTATTACATTATCCTTATCTCAACTTTATCTCAACACAGGGGAGTGAGTGAGCAAGAGAATGGGTGAGGGCTCAGCTGCCAGCTGGAGTCAATACAGCACAGATGACAAGGGAAAACTGGTCTTTAACATTCTGATAAAAATAAAAAGGATTTAAAAAATAGATGGAAGGTGAAGTTAGGGTTGAAAAAAAAAAAAGAAAACAAAAAGAAAACCCCCAAACCACATTGCTCATGAGAATTGATACATTGAGATTTAGGGTCCTCACATCAGTGCTGTTAACTAATGAAACAATTTTGCTAGGGATATACTGGAATTTTCTTAGTATGCATTTACTGAATCCAGGTTTAAGGTCTGTGTATTTTTCTACCAGAGTCATGGAACTGTTGTTAGAATCACTTGTCAGAATTATAGAGCCTGAACTTAGCAGGAAATTAAAATAAATTCTTTCTCATAATTATCACTGATCCTAGGCTTTCTCAAATGCATATCAGCACTAGGTGTGGAATGGTATTAGAGACAATTCAGGTCACACAGTTATTCTCTTAATCACTATCACATATATTGAATGTTTCTGAAGCTGCTCACAAAATATTACTTATCTGTTGGCAGAATTTCACAATGGTAGGCTGAAGTATGATAAATTTTATTTTTTCTCCTTTGATTATAGAGGGTTCTAACAATCCTTTGTTAGTTTTAGTATAGAGTCATCATTTGGTGTGAACCACAGTATTTATGAATCATACAAATTTTATGTATCATGCAAATTTGTTTCCTCAGCAGATAAAGAGAATATTATCGCTAGTGCTTCTGGTCGTGCCCTTAAAAATGTTTAGCTGGGGAGGATCACAGCATGACATGTGGTGAACTTGCATGTGCACACAGCTGTGTTCGATGCAACACAGATTTCAAAGAAAAATAGCTTCCATTAAAGGATCATTATCAGTAATTCAGCATCAAGACAATATTAATATAGTCTTTATTTAATATACTAAGAATTAATTTAGAATAGTTAGTAGTTATACATTGGAAAGCTGAAGAAAAAAAGGTAAAATAATTCCAAAAGGCCTTAAAACTTGCTCATGTGAATCTTTTTACACAACATACAAGATGTCACAGCTTATCCATGTAAGTCTAATGATGGCCTTCAAAATCTTCACAGATACATGAATACATAGGAACTTTCAACATATTTCCTGAACCTGCCTTTCAACTTAAAAAGCCTGCATCACCAACATGATGCAATGCAGGGCACAACTACACCATGGCTTCTCACCATTCTCTGCACAAACAAGATCATGGGACAGGCAAGGTGCCAGAGCCTTCCAACTTCCTCTAACCACACTCTCATTCCTCAGATGTCCCCAGTGCCAGTCAGGGAGGGAGTCAGAATAAAAAAATGAAGTTGAGCCTGGGAAAAAAGGGGAGTAGGGGAAAGGTGTTTTAGTTTTTGTTCTTGTTTCTCACCATACTATTCCACTTTGCAATAAATTAAATTAACTTTCCCTAAGTTCAAACTCTTTTGCCCCTAACAGTAATTGATATGCCTCCTGTCATGTTAAAGAGAGGACTCAGAAAGAAGCTAGGAATGAGAAACTGCTAAATCAAACTTAAATGAGAGAAGTACAAAAAGGAATAACAGTAAATATTATCTTCTCCCTCAAAAGCATCACCACATCATTCATAGAATATTTTCATATCAATTGCAAACATAATACCAGAAGGTAGTATGAAATTCACCACAAGAAATAAAAATGAAACTGTATTAAGTAATTTTTATGATTAAAAGATGGATTCTGCTTTACTTTAAGAAATTCAACTTGTCTCCTTTCCAGAGCAGTGATACAAAATGAATATAAGGACAATGTAGGTCATTACTTTAAAAAAAAATAGCAATCTCTTTGGCTTTCCCCTCTTGTCATCCTCATTATCTCACTTAATTATACCACAGTTTCCCAGTGAATTAATGTTATCAAAACTTTATCCCATAACCTTTCTTAAATATCAAGTGATTCTACAAAATCTCTTAATATTATAGCTGGTCTTCTTACAACTCTACCAGAAATGGAATAAAAACTTTAATTCACCTAACTTTTTAAAAAGATACCATTTTCTTATTTTCCACAGTTTCTCAATCAAAAACAATTAGAGAGAAACTTATGCTAATTACCTATCCTAATGATATATAAGAGCATATCTGGCATAGGTCACTAAGTGTCCCTTAAAAGAACCATCTATGAGGCATCAAGAATATTTTGACTCTATATAAATGACAGAACAATGTTTTCTTTGCTAATGTCATATTAGTAATTTTAATCTTCTGGAAGTTAATCACTTCATGCTAATACAGTACTTGCCTCTCCCTATTAACTGTGATCTTATGGTCTCTTCATTGTGTATCAGTCCTCCCACACATTCTTGCTAGGGTTCATTTTTCTTATAAAGTTTTTTCTGCCCTGTAATTGTCAGGAAATTTAGAATTAGATGCTGGTGTATTCAGAATTCATTTACTGACCCAGAGGAATTATCCAGTTTGCCATTCAATATGCAGAAAACAAGTGTGCTATGAAAGAGTACTGCAGTGGACCTGAAGTTCCTTATTTAAAAAAAAAAATACCCTTTGAACTGAAGAAAGCAAGTGTTAAATATAAGGGATTTATATTAAATTTATGAATAAGAGATGAATAAGGCACGTGACTAAATATAAGAGATTGATAAGATTTATATGAAAATAGCAGCTACATTTAAGAAATCATGAGAATTCATCTACACTGTGCATTGCAGCCTTCTCATTACAGGGGTAGGAATATTTTTCACATGTACAAGAAATTACTACGGCCTTGTGTTGGTCTTGACTGTAGGCAGAAATGTAAGTGTATAACAGCTGCTTCTTCTTATGAATGACTCCAAATACTTTCTTTTTATTTGGCCAATCAGTTAGACAGTCGGAATTTCCCTAGAAACTTAATTATTCTAAGGGCCCAAGTGTTTTGTCCTGTTCAGCCTGGATTTTCCAATGCTGGATACTCTCTTTTCAAGTGAACTGTTTTCTCATTTTTAAGCAAGTGATACTTTCACTTTCTAAGAAAATTCTACCCCTAGTTTTATTCATCTTTCCTACCACAACACTGAATAAATTTTCCAATATATTCAATGAAATATTGAGTATTCATGTATCATGCCAATATATAGATATTTCATCTATGAAAATAACATATTCAGTTTCAACATCTGACAGAATTATTTGTTGCCTTTCTTCCTTTTTCCTTCCCTTTCTCTTCATTTATTTTCCACTAAAAAGTTAGCAGTTAGAATAAAAACAATGATCTGGTTTGTGTAAGAATTAAACAAAAGTGATCTGTAAGGTACAATGCTTTTTTAAATTGTACTATCAAAAAAGACATTTTCAAACTGTTATTAGTGTAAATCAACAGATGATCCATCAGTTATTTCTTATCTTAAGGGAAGCAACAAACTAAAACTTTCAGTAACAGGCAAGTTCCCCAGAACTTTTCCATATTGTATGCAATAATATAGCTCCAGAACATTTACAAAGAAACATAATTAACAAACAGAATGGAACTGATATTTTTGTTGGTCCTGTCTCCAAGACAGAGAATCTCTAAATCACGATTAACATTAATGCTCATCAAATTCTTAATATGGCAGGCTCTTCTGTGACTACTCTCACTGTTGTCAGTCTGAAACCTGGTTTATGTTCCTGACATGTCCTCAGAAGTACCTTTATAAAAGTGTTGGTAGACTTTCCCAGCAAAATACAAACTACCACTATTCTCTACCAGCTGTGATAATCACAACAGCTTCTCACACATCTTTGTACAGTGGAAGTGCTATATCGAGAAAGATAACACTAAGTTTACAGTATGTTGTGTCATATGACAAGATGACACAAAAGTTTTTTCAAAGCTGTATATTTTATGGACAGCAAAATATCAGATGTCAAGTCTTAAAGCTTTATCAGTTTATCTAAAAAAGTACAGAAATATAAAGATTCATTGGACATGTGAAACTCTAATTTCTTGGGAAGTTTGACAAAGACTAATTATTATATTTCTCCTGTATCTCCACATACTAAATATTTGCTATACATAAAACAATTTAGGCCAATAGAACAGAAGCAAGTAAAGAAGCAACCAAACTATGAAGCAAACCTTTATGCAATTAAGGAAGTTAAGTATTGTGTTTATAGTTCCACACTTTTGCACAAAGGTACAAAATATAGTTTTTATTACTGCATTACAGTAAAGACCAAAAGATAATTATTTTAGAACCACAGAGTCTCCTGACTTCTGTTGATTTAGTTCAATAAAGTTTTTGAAAGAGCTGAGAGGTGAGAAAGATGAAAGCATTTGAATGAACCAGTGAAAAAGGCTGCTTCGAACTGAGGAAAAATTTTATTACACTAAGTTTTCTGACTGGAAAAGAAAACTAGAGAGATCTTCCTGGTAGAATAAACAAAATAATTTGTTGAGACACTTATCTGATAGGACTATATTCTTGGTTTGGGTAACTTTTGTCTAAGCCACAGATCATCTTACAAGGTTTCTTTCCGCACTGGTTTTGGTAGGATCACTTATCTATAGATTGTGATTTGTCTTTGATTCCTGTATTTTCCTTCATACTTTTCTCACTTGTTTGTTACTTCTCCATATGACATTTATTTTGGCTAAATTTTCATGGTGGTTTGAGATTAGCACTTTTTGTTTGATGTTTTGGGTTTCCTTGTGGATTTTTTTGTTTGTTTGGGGTTTTTTGGTTTGTTTTGGTTTTGGTGGGGTTTTTTTGGGGGTTGGGTTGCTTTTTTGTAGTTTGTTTGTTTGGGATTTTGGGCAGGGGGGGTTTCGTTCCTTTATTTGTTTTGTGGGTTTGGGGTGTTTTTGTGGGGGAGAGAGAAGCAGGGGTTTTTTGTTGTACAGAGTTGGGAATGAGATGCTGGAGAACGGAACCACATAAAGAGACTTGGGGGTCCTGGTCAGTGGTGAGTTGAACATGAGTCAGCAGTGCCCTGGCAGCCAGGAGGGCCAACCATGTCCTGGGAGGCATCAGGCACAGCATCACCAGCCAGGCAAGGGAGGGGATTGTCCCGCTCTGCTCTGCACTGGGGCAGTCTCACCTCGAGTCCTGTGTGCAGTTTTGGGTGCCACAATATAAAGACATGAAGCCATTAGAGAGTGTCCAAAGGAGGGCAGCGAAGATGCTGAAGAGTCTAGAAGGGAACCATACAAGTTGCAGCTGTGGTCAGTTGGCCTATTCAGCCTAGGAAAGTGGAGACTGAGGGGAGGCCTCATTGCAGTCTCCAGCTTCCTCCTGAAGGGAAGCAGAGGGGAAGGTACAGATCTTTTCTCTCTGGTGAGCAGTGACAGGATCTAAGGCCTGAAGCTGAGTCAGGAGAGGTTTAGGTTTAATATTAGGTAAAGTTTCTACACCCAGAGGCTGGTTGGGCACTGGAACAGCCTTCCCCAGGAAGTGGTCAGCACCAAGCCTGACAGTTCGAGAAGCCCTTGGACAATCCTCTCTGGCACATGGAGTGAATCTTTAGATGTCCTGTGCAGGGCCAGGAGTTGTCTTTAGTTGATCCTTGTAAGTCCCTTCAAATTCAGGATATTTCATGATTCTGTGATTTCCCGTGACAAGGATGGGACACATTTCACCGCTCCTGGCACGTATATAAAACAGACACTCTGAGGGGTCCTATAGAACAAGTATATGGTTACTCTAATTCTTGGTGATCTGAGAGAAAGTGTTAAGTGCTTTGTGTTCATATTTAGATCTACCTTCAGAATATTTTAAGAGCTCAGTGAACTTTATCAGCATTTACAGAAAAAGAAGAAATTAATTCTGTTATCTACACTGAATTTTCACTTGGATCATGAAAATCAATAGTGCCTAGGTTGATTAGATTTGGACTTCAATTAACCTTTTGACTTGAAAGTTACCCAATTTGGAATTAAACCTTATCATATTTTACATATATTTTTAGGTTTAGTATTTTTATTGCTGTTTATTTGTAATATAGGAATGCCTAAAATTGTGGTACATTTCCCTTAGAATATTAGGCAGTGTCCTAAAAAAAAAGCAAAAAAAAATCCAAACAAACGAGACCCACAATCAAATTAAAAGATCACATTCCTGTCTCAGAGTTTGAAAATTTAATAAGGAATGTATTTCCTGAAGCTCTTAGAGTAATATAAACCCTAACAGTTAAACTAGGACACACGTAACTGTCACCATGCCTCTTTTTTTATTTCTTGTTGGGCTTTATCTAAGACATTTATTCCTTTTGTAAATCAGATGTAAAGCAAATAGGCAATTGTTGCACAACTTTTGATCCTTCCAAAAAGGATGATCCATATAACTGATTAAATATGTTATTTACAAAAATACATGTGCATTTTCTTAATGATCATAAAAGTAAAAAACAATATTGAGTATTGATGTACCAGCATAATGAAAATTGTCATAAGGAAAAACTGCTCAGTTCATGTGTTCTAAACCAAATCAAGATCACAATTATTTACTGATTTATTAATGATTCATAATTGGCAGTCAATCAGTGATTCATTCAGGCTTGATATCAGCAATACAATATATAAACCTACTCATTAGAAGCTTAAAAAACACTAAGAAACACTCCTTACAGGCAATTCCAAAACGCTGTAGCCTCACACCCATGCACATGCACATATAGAACTGCATGCACATTCTCTCACAGACACTGTGGGCTACAGCCACAAACGCCCCCTCTCCTGAACATATGGATTGTCCCACACACCTTCTGTGGGAGATGTGGGTGTTCCATTTTTATGTGTACCTGTGCTGTTCCCAGTGAGGACATATTCACCTGTCACTCTGAGTTTCACAGTTCTTCGATGTTTTTAATGCTGTAGATAGAGTTGGTACGCACTTTCTGTAAACATAGCCATGTTTTGCCTTTCGTTTTCATTCTTTCTCCTGAGGCAGAGATGTTTGATGGATTTTTCCTTTGACCTATGTGGTTGAGGGGTGGTAATTTCACCCTCCAGTCCACGGTGGTTTTTAAGAGTGTATAAATAAACGAATGCGGGTCCTTTCTGGGCCCTTGGCATCCTGATCCTGACAGCTGAGTCTGTGTGTGTTCTTTTCGTGTCCAAATGCAACATTCACCCATGGATGACAGGATTCAAGTCGTCTGGCATCCAATGGCTCTAGCTGGCCGAGGCAGAGGTCCTGATGTCATTAGGAGATTTCTAGCAGTGCATAAAGAGATTTTGATAACTGCTGTTTGCGCTTCCAGATCTCTCCCTCACAAATTTTACAACTTAAAATTTTGTGCATTCTTGTGCCATTTCTATATGTCTTTTCCAGCTCAATCATGCTTAATTTCTGAAGTCTCAATGTAATACCCAAAGTAGTCTAAACTTTCTGATAGTCATCTTCACCTTTAAATTGATCATTTTGTGCAAAGGTGCTCTCAGGAAATTTAGGATGTCCCTTTCACAGCCACTACTGACATACCTGTCTGAACAACTGCCAGGCCAAGGGTAGGCAGTGGAAGTATCCCACAGTAGTGACTAGCATTACATCTAAGAAATTGCTTCCATCTACCTTGCAGGGAAAAGGAACTGAAACCTTAAAGATTCAGTTATGTTCAAAGCCAGCTAGAGATTTATTTTAAGGTATAGCCCAAGAAACATCAAAAATATGCCACTAGTATTCCCTTCCTGTCTTTGAAAATCAAATCCTGAAGTTCTCTCTCAGTGAGATCTTGCTTAAACACTGAATTGGCTTGAAAGGAAGGAAATGACCAGGGGATCCACATAGATTCTTCCCATGACAACCTTTCAGACACAGACCGCAAACCTATCACCACTTCCAAATTTTCTGAGTGTTTCTTTACCCTTGATGTTAGTATCAGTCATGCTGTAGTAACAGCCAACTTGAATAAACTTCATGTGTTTTATCCTAAATCCAAATTGTCTCAAAAGTTCAGATACTCAGTTTAACCATCCATGCACTGAGAAACATTTTGAGTTTACTTATCAAACAAAAAGATTGTATTAAATAAACCCTAAATCCCTTCGTAATTCAAGTATGCCTACTGCTTGAGAATGAATAAAGGAAAGAGATCCAAATTTTTTGTTTGTTTGTTGATTTTACTGAAAATAATAAAAGCCTTTCAACCCTATAGAAAATTATTGGTATACAGATGTTCAAGACAAATCATCAGGCACACAGATAAAGCATTTATTCTGTCTGACATGCAGCACTACCAACAATAATTTTTGGACAACCCAGAGGTCACACTCGGAGAATCTATACGTAACTGAGTAAGAACTATTAATCGCATAGGAGTATACATCTTTACTTTTTCTCTTATATCTGTTTTCAAGTACCCTTCACTCTTTCAAATAAGTTGTAGACATATACTAATAAATTATATGACACAGAAAATTGCAGTATGACTATAATTACAGCAGTTATAGCTTTTATAAAAGTGGATTGGGAGCAGAATGGGGATTAGTAATTGGATACAGAACCTTTATTAATGCTACGTACACTAGTAGCTAGATCTATGTTACAAAGAAGTAACAGTAAGAACGAAAAGAAGTTTCATTTACAGAGCTTATAATCTAAGAGTTATATACAAAATTAAATAACTTAATGAATAGGCATTGGTAGGCACATAGAACAGAAAACACTAAAAAAAGTATATAAAGAAACTTCAAGACCTACTTCAGGTCCTGGGTGCAGCAGAGACATCTGAAATAAATCAGAAAACAAATACATAGAAAACAGATTTTTATTCTGAATGCTTGTGAAGATATTTCTTAAAATATGATGATGACAGAATGCATTTAGTAGAAGAAAAACACTTATTTAAATATTTCTATGTTAGTCAGATTTCTACACATAGAATTTTGGAGTGGTCTCTTCTAAAGTATATCTGATGCCCCTTTTAAATAAAGAGTTGATTTTTTGGTCTTGCAGAATTCAGGTGAAAAAAGGTTAAGTTAATAGTAAATTAAAGTTCTGTAACAGGGACCTTATTATGAGATTTCTGTGAAAAGTGCTATGATAGTGGCATTGTTCGTTTACAACTCTACAAACCTCATTACAATTGTCAGTTTTACATAATGAAGGTTCTGTGATATATTAGGAACTGGATTGCAGTGGTTATGGCAATATTGGCATATAAGTTTATTTCTTTTCTATCTGAGTGTAATTTTTAGCTTGTGGTGACTAAATAGGTAATGTTGCTATGCACTCATAAAAAGAGCATGAAATTCTTCCTTACTTCAAAGAAGCTTAAGCAAGTTAAACCACCTGATATGGTTATATTACATATATGCATAGATTTGGCAGCAACTGACAAATTCTGAAAAAAATTTCACGATACAAACTAGTAACTTCTAGTCACCTCCTCCAGGATATTGTCTGACATCAAATTGGTCAGGAAATATAGTAAGTTATTCTAAATGCTGTTGCCTACAACACTTTATCATCCTGGCTGCAGACAATAAAGGATGATCCAATATGCTGCAACTGACATAAGGAGTTTTTTGGTTGACAGCTGGTCCAAATGTCATTTGAAATGATGGACTTTTTCTTGTATTGCAAACTGTAAAGCAGTATCAGTTTCACACACACAATGTGTTTTAGATTTGTGGCCTTTTAATGTTTGAAAAATATGCTTACAATGGTGTAGTGTGATGTATTGTGGTTTCAAATGCTACGTAACCTTAGTTAACCCTACATGTTCTTCTATCGTGTATGGCAATAAATCAAAAGATAGCGTCCCTGTAAGTTTCTTCCCTTTCTCAAATTACCTTATTCTTGCTATTATATCCTGCATGGCCTCTCATCCCACTCCACTTTCTTCTTCTCCTTCTCTTCTATCTGACACTACACTCAGTTCCTTTAAACTTTGTGTCTGTAAATTAGTCTTATCAAGCTTTTTGCTTCACACAAAAGACTTAACCTTTTATCCTATAAAGTTTTACACAATTTAAAGTGTAAAACTGAACCTCATAAAAACGTACTTTGAGGACTGATTATCTGAACGCTTTCTACCACTCATCAGGAAATGATGCCTACATTTTAATTACTTTTTTTGTGACTGCATGTCTGTTATGTCTTAAGATGTTTGTACTTTATCATTGATATGCTCACTCTGATGGAGTAATTACAATGGATAAGGATCAGTGTGTTTGCAAGACATAGGCAGGGTTGGAATAAGAGGGCATTTCAGATCAGAATATAGATGCAAATTTCACTAGAGTCCAGTGTTTTCCAGTCCAGTCACAAGACTGATGTATTGCTCTTCCAGTTACCAAGAAATAGATGCATTTTTTAAAGAAGAAATCACTCTTTCATCTTGATCCATTGTGGAATAGGAAATAAATAAGAAATTGATTCACTGAGTTATTATCAAGGCTCTTTTTGAGGACTGCCCCTCATATGCTGATAATTCTGCCTGCTAAAGTTTCTTTTTGTTCACAAAACCCTCCTAGTAAGAAAGTGGAGGAGATAGCTTTCCCAGGTCAGGCTGTACTTTTGTATATACACTCTAAGTTGTTGAGAATATGATGTCAAAGCAGACAGGCTTAAGGATGAGTATAAAGGAAATAAATCATAAACAGTTTAAGCTTCATTCTGGAACAGACTCAGTGTCATTAATCATTCAGTCAAGAGACATTAATAAACATTCAAGGTTTGAATGAATAACTAATGCCAAGCACTGCATGTGTGCCAGACTCTCTGGTATCCATCCTGCAGCAGAAAAATTCTGGAGTAGAACTACTGGTAGAATCCAAAGTTTATACAGTAGCTGAAAAGTTTAACTTAGGGTGCCCATACTTATGTATTAGTTTTGTTTGTTTGAAGAACAAAATAAAGGTCAGGTGCATAGAAGTGCAAGCAAGAGAAGGGAATTATTTGAAAGAGAGAATGCAGCCACTTTGGACTTGCACGCCATTCCAGAACAATATAAGGAGAACTACACAGAGCATGCATACTCCAAGGAGAACAAGACATAAGAAAAAAAAATTAAATAAAAGCCTCTTTGTAGTCTGTAAAGCTGTTAAAATGCAGAGATGTATTAATTCTGAAGGAATTCCTACAAAGATTATGATGGAGGATCTACTAAAAATAAAACTATTGAAAAGAAACTATAGTTAAGCTCTCATTACCTGTGATCAGGAACATAACATTTGTTTCCTGCAAACTTTATTTTGCATTTTTGATTTACCATATATGTTGTCATACTGAACTGTGCGGCATAATAATACTGCCTGTGAATGTTGTAGAGTTTACTGTGCCACAGTAGAGGCATACAACAGAACTGGAGTGACAAAGAGCTCTCTGTATCTCTATTGGGTTTGCATGGCAAGGTTTTGGTAAAGGGGTGCCTACAGGGTTGTCTTTGTGAGAATCTGCTGGAAGCTTCCCCAGTGTCTAACAGAGCCAGTGCCAGCTGGATCCAGGATAGACTCACCTCTGGCCACAGACAAGCCCGTCAGTGATAACTGTAGCACCTCTAGGAAAATGTCTTTAAGAAGTGGGAAAAGTTGCTGCACAATGTGCACCCACAAGAGAGGAGTGAGAATATGTGAGAGAAACAGTCCTGCAGATAACTAAGGTCAGAGAGGAAGGAGGGTCAGGAGGTGCTCCAGGTGCTGTAGCAGGGATTTCCCTGAAGCCTGTGATGCAGCTGTGCCCTTGCAGCCCTTGGAGATATGTGGTGGAGTAGAGATCCACCTGCAGCCCCTGGAGGAACCTCCACCAAAACAGGTGGATGTCCTAAAGGAGGTTGTGGCCCCACAGAAAGCCTGTGCTGGAGCAGGCTCCTGGCAAGATCTGCAGACCCATGGAGAGATGGGCTCACTCTGGAGCAGGTTTGCTGGCAGGACTTGTGACCCCTTGGGGTGCCACTTGTAGAGCAGCCTGTTCCTAAGGGACAGCACCCCATGGAAAGGACCCATGCTGGAGCAGTTCCTGAAGACCTGCAGCCCATGGGAAAGACTCACATTGGAGAAGTTAAGGGAGGACTCTCTCCTGAGGGGGGGACCCCATGCTGGAGCTGGAGAACAGAGTGAGGAGGAAGGAACAGCAAAGACATCTGATGAACTGACCAAAACCTCCATTCTGTGCATCACTTGGGTGGGAGGAGGTAGAGAAATCAGGAATGAATTTGAGCTCAAGAAGCAGGGAGGGGTGGGCAGGAAAGTATTTTTAAGATTTGTTTAGCTATGCACATGTGGAAAGTCTAAACCACATAGAGCACAAATTGTATAAAGGTTTTACAGAATCAAGATAAAAAAGAGACTAGAGAGGCAGTCAAATGAAAGTGTAAGCAAAATCCGGCCTTTGAAAGAATCTCAGTAAGTGATTGATCTGGGATAAAAAAGTGATAAATGTATATATATAAATATATATACATGCAAAAAGAGGACTAACTCCAGTCCATAAAAAGGAAACTACAAGATGGACACAAGCACATTATCATTAATAACAAAGCAAATAATTAGTAAAAGATGTGAACTAGCAACTAAAGAATCAACCAGCTCTATAAAGAATCTGTGGCCTAATATATGGCAATGGTGGCAAAGGTCATATCTTGAGTATGAACTTCTCTGCTTCTTATTATTTGGCAACCATTGCATAAAAGAGAAAATAGCAACAGCACTCTAACAGAAACATTATAGGAGAAACACAGAAAGTGTTTATAGAAGGTACCAGACAGTTACTTTAAGTACAAAAATCTAATTATAAGGATATAAATATAAATATAATATTCAGTTTTATGTAATTAAAACCTAGGACTTTCACTGTCTTTCCTGTTAAAAGGAGATAATTGTAAGAGGCAATAATGTAGTGCTGAACAGTTTCCTGGCTCACAACTTCCCATCTGCTTTGTAGCCTTCCTGTTACCCTGCACAACTCTGTTTCTGGAACCACTTTTCCTTCCTACCTATTTCTTTTTTTCTTTTATTTTGTTCAAAGCAAATAACTGTGATGAATATTCTTGTGTTGGTAATTCCAGTTAGAGAAAATTCTTTTCTTCTCTGGCTTTAGCTTTGAACTTCTGCTTCTTTTTTCAAGATGAAATTTCTTCTTTCAAAATATGATCAAGGGTACAAAGCAACGCATTGTTCCCTCTGCTTAGCCTGAGTGAGGGCGGCTGACCTCCTCAACCCTTTTAAAATGCTACTGGTGTTTTTAAGTATCACTGTCCCTCTGAAGAGTATCTTCCTTGTCTTCTGCAATTGTAATTTTTCTCAGAACACCGAGTATATCTCTCTATCAATTTTATTTAATGGCAAAACTTAAATGTACTTCCTTGAGGTCAGGATCTTCCTCTAAATAGGCAGAACACAGTACAAAGGTTGGGATGACAATAAATGCCACTCTAATTGTCATATTTTAGTTTTGTAGCTCTACAGAAGAATGAGCTGATACTTGAAATGTTGCAAGCATTCTTGTATGTCAGGAATGTTTCTAAAACTCTTTGTTCAAGATGTGCTCAATGACGGTTGCGATAAGACTTCTGAGCATAGGATGATGTAATGTGCATACGTATAATCCTTATAGCAGCTTTTGTTCCATGAGGTGTCTGGATTTTATTTAAGCAGGCACCCTGTCTGTAGGTCAGCCTCAAACATTACAAATTTCACATGCAGTAATCTGACTCTATAATTTGAAGTCCTTAGAAATACAACTCCATCAAGCCCTTATATTCCTCTGATTTAAGGTCAAAACCACTTCTTCGGAGACTCTGTCATGTCCCCCTAGGACAGAGCTGCACATCTCTTCTGCATGATCAGAGATACCCTATTTGCTCAACATGCTCAGCTATGGAGGAAAAATTGCTTAACCAAGGAACAGGCATCCCTGGATGTGAAAAACGCCTGACCTACCATTTAGGACTCAGAAAAAGGAGTGATAGATCTGGTAGGATTAGATACGCCGAAGGGAAAGTACCTTGTGTAGATTCACAGTCATTCATGAATGAGTTTTAGGTCTTGACCAGAACAGTGTTTAAATTAGGACTTCGGCATTTTCTTAAAGAAGTGTTGGCAGGCACTGAACTAACCTCACATTGGGTATCCACAATTGCTACGAGCCATGTGAAACTTCATTGTTCCCTTCTCACAGTCTAACATCAAATTTTAATCACAGGTACTTTTAGTTAATCTATTTACTTTTTAATTAGAAGGGAAACAGATATGTTCTTGCACAAGTAGGCCTAGTGGGAAGAATAAAGAATTTATTTTAGACCAGGGCCTATCTCAGCTCTCTCTCCATCTCAGGATTTCTGCTGAGAATGCAGGAAGAACCTTGTAAAGCTGAAACATCTTGCCTTTCTTAACTGAAAGTGACAAATAACACGACTGTTACTACCTGGAATTCCTATGTTCTCAGCCTAACACAAATGAAGACTCGGGAGCTAAAGTATCAGACCTCATGTCTACCAGACCAATTATCTTGGTTCTGCCATTTATCAGAAAAAATGTCTAGTAGGTAAAACAGAGTGAGCTGCCACAAGCACTGGAGTCCTGATTCCAGGCCTATTCTAAAACCTTTAGAGTGAATGCATGATAAAATACTGCATATAATATTAAGAGGTTTAGGTATTGAAGTGAGAGAATGTATGTAAAATGAAACCTATAGCACTAATGGAGGTTTAAAGAAAGTAAAGATAACTTGCACTGCCACCCACTTGTAAGGCTTTTGCTGAGATATAAACTGTTTAAAAAACACTTTTCTCCTCTTGTTTGCATGGCTCAGGAAAATGGTAAAAGTATTTTAAAAGCATGTGGCTCTTTGTGGGAGTGCCTTCCTATGGAGCATCATCGTGGTCCCCCCAGAGACCACCACCTATCAGTACAATTAGGGCCCTTCAGCGGGCGGATGGATCCGAATCAGAAGGAGGGTCCCTGGGCAGCTCCCAAGTGTAGAACCCCACCCCCTGAAGCTTTTTCCTGCCCCTTGTTCTGGAGAGTTCTGTGTTGTTACTCATTACCTCATGTTAACTATCTCCTCCCCTGTTATGCACCCATTGGTTGTTTGTACCCCAACTCCTCCCATCTATCCCTTTCCCACTGGTCCCTGTTACAATCTCCTCCTAGTTCTCCTCCCCTTAAAACCCTCTGCGCAAGCCCTCTCCCTCAGATTTTCCTTTCTCCTGGACCCGACAATAAAACTTATCGTGGTCACTGAAGGGAGATCTCTCCTCACTCTTCCTTCACCTCTGGGACTCGTGGGATCGCACCACCACCCCGAGAGGGTGGAGAGCGTGCCTCTCCAGCTCTCCCCCTACACAGCGATGCGCAACCATCGGTGGCCTCTCGCCTGACACGTTTCCGTAGTCGTGTCTGCAGGCAAGTCGCTGGGCCGACTCGAATGGGGTCCGACAGAACCCTGAGGCGGACAGCTCTGGCCGCGGTGGCAGCTCTTGGATACATGAGCATCAAAGAAAGAACTAGTACACCATCTGGGAAAGTCCAGGAAAAGACTAGAGATCTACTGTCAAAGAAGTGCAGCTCTTCCAATGATTCACCAGTAGTTAGTGGCTGTTTGTACTTTGTGTGTTCCAGAAAAGCAAGCTTGACAACAATATGCCATTAAAAATTGGTTGGTTGGTGGTTTTTCCCCTCAGTTTTCTTTCATTTTCCTAAATACCACTGATATTTTAAACCTGTGCATACTTATAACACTTCAGAACAGCAGGTGCATATAAAACGAAAAAAATTAATTTCAGGCTTATGCAAGTTCAGTGCAATCTTTTGCTTAAATTCCCCCATTAAAAAGAAACACAGAGCTCTTCAAGCCATCTACTTACATCACCATTGATCAACACTTTAACAATTAATGAAAATTATCTGTGATGACTCTGTATAAGAATGTGAAAGGATAGAACAACCAAGTCAGGCTAAAGATTTAACCTTGTTTCTTTCTCCAAGAGCATCAGCAGATGTTAGAGGACAAATATGGAGGGCTATCTGCCCCCGTGTATCCTATAATCACTTCCAAAAACAATCACCATGCTTAATAATCTGGATATCTCTTCTCCATTAGTTCCCTTTTAATTTCATTTGTATTTTTTAGACTTAAGACACTATAAACATGTGAAATACATGCAATGTGAAAAAATACTTTTTACTTTGTTTCTCCTTCTATAAATTTCATGATGTGTATACTAATTCTTGCATTTGACAAAATACTGATCATTGCTGATTCAAATTCTTTACATCATTCTTGATTTGGCAGACCAGCATCACATCTCCTTTTTACTCATCTATTTTATTTTCAGGCTACCCCATTTAATCTTAACTTGATCTTTACTTATCCAATGCTTCCAGTTATCTACTTTACCCTCTTTGCCTTTTGCAGTTCCATTGTCTCCCTGTCCTTGAGTGACCTTCGGAGATGGAATAATCAGAATTACATTTTCTATTTAACACGTTACTACATCATGGGCTTATATAGGGAAAGAAGGTTTTTTTTTTTTTTCCAGTGTACATGGAGTACTGCCTAGTGGACTCAATTTCCACAAGATTATCTCTTTATGTCAGAATAAAAGAGAGGAAATTAAACACATGGTAACTATAAGAGTAAGTTCTTACCTAGTTTTTGTCAGATCTTGGGGGTTTAAAAACAGAATTTCTTGTGAAATAGAGCTGAGGCCAGGAAGTTAATGGGAAATATAAAAAATAGCCTTGTCTTTTTACTCACAAGCAGAATCTATCTAATAAACAAAGTAACACTCACTGACCTGAATGCACATAGAAAAAAATGCAGGAATTGACTTTCTCCATGGGGTCCATGGCAAAAAAGAGTAACATACAGAGAAAGCTAAATCCTTAACTAAGGATATATGAATTAAAGAGACTAAACTGAACCAGTTGAATAGAACTGACTTACACTTGCTGCAAATCCAACTCATTCCACCCTCTGGTGAACTGTTATAGAGTCCATATCTTTCAGAAGGCATTTCTATTTTCTCTGGAAGTAAAAATATGAATGCATAATATTCATAAAATAATAAATATAAATGTATAACATATTTCTAGTGAATATTTTTATAAGGTATATTACTGTAGGACACATTCCATATATAATACATTGCATACATTATTATATTATTTTTCAACAATAATTATTGTGTTTGCATAATAAGTTAATGTATATCCACACAACACATTTTCAGGCTTGTAGATTTTCATGTAATATTTTGCTCATAATTTATGTGAGATATAGCAGTAAAATTTCTCTAATGATCAATAAACTTGTTTAAACCTCCAGTACTGACTGTGCTGTGGCAGCTCCACAGCTTTCCAGCTGGTGGAAATCTCAGCTGGCAATATCCTTCCTGGTTCAGTGTGTACTTTTTCTTTGAGTGTGTGTTGCCAAGATTGGTGCTGGCCTTTGAGTATTCTCTGCTTAGTGCAGGACAGAAATGCAATTAAGAAAGATTTCATAGAGGGTTGTAATGTCATGCTAGGGATGGATTTTACTGTTCCCAAGGAAAAAGTAGCCCACCAATCAGAAATGAATCAAAATAAACCAGCTTGACTGCAAGGTTCCACGTTTAATTTTCTAATATATTAATTCCACGTTTTCTTTATTTTTGGTCATGTTTATTTAGGTTTATGTAGAAATTTTTCTTGATTGATATGATAAAGTCAGGATATTTTCTTTTAGGATTTCCATCCAAAACTTTTAAAAGAAGGAAGGAAGAAAGAAATGTAGAAAAAAGAAAAATTAAGGAAATGGAGTCGAAAGACTAAAAGAAGGAGAGTATATTTAATGGTGCTGCTGTTTGGGAGTACATCTAAGACATTTACTGTGAAAACAATTATTGGGTATGTTGCATGTTATAAAGTCACGTTAAACAGTATGTTGTACTGTAAGTTTAATTTCTGAAGTACTTTGCCTTATCTGACATTGGTGAGAAGACTGGAAGTTTGGTTTCAAGTCACGTTCTGAATTTTTCAGTTTGGTGATGGCGCACAAAGCACAAAAGATTTTGATTTCTTCTGGACCTGTTTGTTGTGTCTGTGCTTGTTTCCTTGAAAAAATCAAACAGCCCCTCCCCTGAACACATTAGCATAGTAATTGTAAAAATTTTTGGTTTCTTTCATGTTTTTCTCCTCTTACAGTCACTCATATTCAGGAACTCCCCAAGCCCTCCTAATCAAATCTCTGTGAAAACCTAGACTAAGAAAAAAATTGCTTAGAAATTAATCGCATGTACCAGAAAGCAATGGAATATGCCTGACAATTTTACTTTTAATTTCTTTTATATATGTACTATTTTTCTCTTTACTCTTCTGTTTCCTCTCTGATAAGGAGTTACATATTGCCACCACTCTATCTGCAAGGCCAAGAGAGCAGTAACAATGGACCAGTGACAGGCTGAAGGTTTGAGCAACTAAAATTTAGCTGTGACCTTCGTGGAAAAGCTGAGTCCTCCCAAGGCACAGAGAGAAGCAATAATGAGGTACAGGTTAGGGTAGTGAATTATTTTATGAAGCCCATGAAATTTAGCTTAAGGTTTCAGGGCAACAGGTTTACCAGGGGAGGAGATACAAAAACATAAAAGCAAATAATAATCAAATACGCTGCTTAAATAACCTCTCCCATGCACACAGCCCTTTGTAAAATATGTTGTATTTGTGGACACACAGGACCAACATTTTTGAAAGTTACTGGCAGATGTTTTCAGATGGCCTGACTGTTTCTCCATACCCTCTGTGCTGCTTGAGCTACAGGAAGGATACAGATGAGTTGTGAGTGAAAAAGTGACATGAAGGCTAATAAAAAGTGGAGGCAGGAGTAAGGTGTTGTTTTAATTTGTCTCTATTTTTCACCATACATGTCTATTTTAATTGACAATTAATTACTTTAACTCCCCTAAATAAAGTCTGTTTTGCCGAGGATAGTAATTTGTTACTAATCTCCCTGTCTTTATTTTGAAACTCATGATCTTTTAAATCTTATTTTCTCCCCTTGTCCTCTTGAGAAGGATGAATGAGAGAGCAGCCTGGGTGGGCATTTGGTAGCTGATGGACTTCGTAAGCAAGACTTTGAAAAGTTCTGACAAACATGATATATATATATATAATTGAAAGCTGAATACTCATCTCAACATTTTCAGGCTTCATATTAAATGCGCCACATTTGCAAAACTCCAGGGAGGAGTGGAAACACAGTTTTCCACAAAATTATCTGTATTCTGTTAAAGTTCTGTTATTAATTACCTGTGGATGGCCAAGAAGAGGCAGCAGGATTCTTGTTCTGATGGGGATTCAGGTTTTTTATCCCAACCTTATTATTCAGTGTCTCTAATTGTGACTTTAACTCTTTTTGGATTAGTGATTGGGTGTCTCAAAGATTTTTGTTCTTAGTTTTGTGATAAACTTTTTTATATGCATGGGACACATCACATTACTGAGGGCCATGAAACATATGATGTCTTTAAAAATGGATTTTCATTGCAAAGCTTATATCCCTCTACACTAGTAAGAACTAGCAATACAAGTATCAAAAAAAAGAGAAGTGAAAACTCAATAATAGAAATTGCTTTCATTGTCATTTGAGTTTTTTCAGCCCTTCCTATAGTGGCTTTCTCTCTGTTTTTTACCACAAAGTAGAGAAGCTCAGAGCTACAGTAATATCCCTGAGCTTCTACCAATATGATGTTTGTAAGTAATGGCTTCCATTTCCAGTCCCAAGCATTTTTTCCTATGCCACGAATCTGAAAACAGACAATGGAAACCAGTTGTTCCTGTAGAGCTACAAATGACTTTGTACATGAGAACAGCATTTGCTGTGGAACAGCAGTTTCGTTCTTCATGATACATATCCATCCTATATTCCCTAAATATTCTCTAAATTGGGTTCCTCCAACTTGAACTTGATTTCATAGTTTTTGTTAATGGGGTTTTGTCGTTGTTTTCAAATTTGGCTAAATATATATAGCACAGTGGGCATTTACAAAATGCTCAAGTGAAAAAAAAGTGTTGGGTTACTATATATATATTTTATATATATATATATATATATAATATATATATTATATCCTGGTTTTAATTAGCTATTCCATTAAGAATAGCTAATTATAAGCTAATAATAGCTAATAGCTAATAATAAGATAAATATTAATGCATGTGTGCCTTCATATAATACATTTATACAAATGTGTGTAAAGAAAAATGTCCAGAACAGTCAGGGTTCTGTCTACTAGACTGATCTTAAAATATGAACTGTTCTTTCTTTGTGGAATACATTGCTCCCATCAGTAGTTTTTATAGATTAATTTTATTTACAAGCTTTTTCTAAAATATTTTCCTTGTTGGAATATCTATCTAAATAGAAAGTGTTTCAATTTCTCTTACTATTACTCTATTTGCATCCTAAATTTTCTAGTATTGCAAAACACACAGCAGCATATATTGATCAGGAATAGAGTTTCTGTTTTACAGTATGTTGTATTTTTATTACATTTGAATATATTCCCAAATCCCTCAAAGTATCTATTTCACTCAACGTAATTGTTGCACTAATATTTTCATCACACTAATATGTTGCTGCAAAAAAAAAATTATCAAATACCAAGTTCTTTTTACTACAGTGGTCCTCTATAGCAAAATCTGTTTTAAATGGAAGAGAAATAATAGATTTGAAACAGAAAAAAATAAAAATAATTGTCTTATACCTACAGAAAATAATTTTGTAAATGTCATGTACCACTTTCAGAAGTGATTGAATTAGCCTCAGTTTGGTCTTTTAGCTCTGGAGCTGAAATAGCCTTTAAATGAACTTCGATTGATGAAATTTAACTCGGTTTATGTTTTGATAATACAGGAATAAGACAGTACTGCTGATAAAAAGGAGAAAGCAGGAAGCTGTTCAGCTGTTTCTCTCCTAAGTAATATTTAAAAGATAAGATACAGGCACCTGTACAATCTGTAAAGTGCACACTTTATTAGTTAATTTGGTTTAAATAACTGAAAAGTTTGGTATTTCCCAAGGGCTTGTCCCTCTGCCTAAATTAAATATAGCAAATATTCTAGTTAAGGAATATACTTCAGAGCCTGATTTGGACAGTATTGGTATTAAAAAAAAGATGAGATCTAAAAGCTTATTCAGCATGCAGTCACATTTCTATACCATGCACCTCTGCAAAGTCTTATAAAATTCTCTTACAAGGCTATCAAATTTAATCATCTAGTCAGTTTTTAGTCAAAGTCTTGCACTCTCTACATCTTAAACCCGTCATACTAATATGAAACAGGCACTAGCTGTTTCCATTTCTTAAATCTTATTTTGATCACATAAATAAGTAAAGCAAAAGATTGCCTTAAGCCAGGCTGGTTTTCTTGCTTGTCATAAAAGCAACCATTTCCCTCCAATCTTCCTCTTCTTCACAGCTCTGTCATTGCAATACCTTGAGACTATGCAAACACGTGGAAAGGTGCACATGGCTTAGTGCTTCAGTGGAGGGATATATGGTCTTTAGAAGGAAAAGCTTGGGAACATGAGAAGCAGGATTTGCCCCTTGTGTGAAACAGCTGGTTTACACGAAGGTCTGCCTCTATGATTTGTCCAGGAACTGGTCAAGAATTTACAGGTAAAGACTTGTTGGCAGCCCAGCATAGGTGCCTTTGTAGTCAGAATCCAATATAGACCTCCTGATCTGGAAGTATATATGGCCTCACATTCACAGGCCCTGATTCTTACGGGGGACTTCAAACACCCTAACATATGCTGGATGGACAATACTGCAGGACTCGGGTAATTTGGAAGACTTTTATGATGCATCAAAGACAACTTCCTGGTCCGGGTAACTGAAGAACCAGCAAAGAAAGGTGCTCTGCTGGATCTGATACTTATGAACATGAAAGAACTATTCAAAGTTGTGAAAGTCAGGGCAGTCCTTGGCTACAGTAGCCAGGAGATGGTGTTCTGAAACCTAAGAGGAGATGGTTTAAGTATAGTCCTTGGGAATGTGATGGAGAAAATCCACCTGGAATCTAATTCCAAGAACATGAAGGACAAGAAGGTGGTGAAGGGTAGTCGGTATGGATATAAGAAGGAAAAGTCATACTCCAACAACCTCAGTGAGGTGATGGTTTGATAGGGGAGAGCAGTTCATGCTATTTAACCTCAACTTAGCAAAGCTTTCATCATGTTTTCCAATAAAATTGTCATAGAGAAGCTTACAAAGATAAGGACATAGTGAGGTGAATTGAAAACCCACTGAACAGCTACGTCTGGAGGGTTATGATGAGCAGTGAAGGATTCAGTTGGAGTCCTGTCACTGGTGGTATAGCCCTGGGGTCAATACTGGGACCAGTACTGTCGAATGTTTTCATTAAGACCTGAAGGAGGAGATGGAGTGCACCCTCAGCAGTTTCAGAAATACAGAACTGAGGGAACTGGCTGGTCCAACTGGTTGTTGTGCTGCTGTATAGAGCAGCAAACTGCTTGTTAGGTTTGACAAACAGACAGAGGTGAATCACATAAAGTTCAGCAAGGGGAAATGCAAAGTTCTGCACATGAGGAGAAATAACCACAGACACCAGTACACATAGAATAGATTAACATCCAGTGGTTGGAGAACTTTTGAGGCAGTCCCTTTTTAGGTGAAAATAGTAAAACATTCACCTCTAATGTGTCTTCACTGCCTCGCTCTCCTGTTCTCCTTGGCTCTAAGGTAGCAAAGGTCAGTCTTTCAGGCATTGTGTTCACTGGTGCAACATAAGTCCAAAAGAAAGTATGGTAAAGATATTGCCATGTCCAAAATTGTTCATGCCAAACTTCATAGATACACTAGGCAAAGATATCAGATCATTCCAACATCACTATGCAAATCATGTAAGAAATTAGACCGGAAACTGACTTCATTTTATTTAGATCAATGTTTTACTCACTGATGCCTAATTGCAACATATATTTTTAACACAACACCAGAAGCAAAAGTGGAATTGCTGACAGTTTCCCACATTCTTAGTCAGGAGGAGAGGAGAAGGAACCAGCTGCAGAGTTCCTGGAGGTAAAAGAACATATGGAATACCTTTCTTCCTCCTTTCTGTGTTGTATAAGGCTGTGTCTTACAAGGTTGCTCCTTAAGACATCTTTCCCAAACGCTGTATTAGCAAAAAGATGTAGGAAGTTAGTGACAGTGAGACATGACAACAAAGTGTATTAAGCTTGGAGGCAGGCTGCAGAGCTGAGCTCAGAAGTGTAGGAAGTATTTTTTGAAGCAATACCATTCTAATAGCTGATTTGAGTGAACCTGATCAAATTACATCCAATGTGCCAATGCGTTTGCGTGAAAAAAGCAATCGTTAGCTAATTATTCAAGGAAGTCCATACTAAAGCAGTCAGGCCACCAAAGGAGAAAGCCTCGGCTGGAAAGGACAATCAGTTTCAGCAGCTGTGCAAGACAAGCAGACATTCCTTTTTATTTCAGAAATTTTAAATGATGAGCTGCTCAAGGATGCAGAGAGGAAACAAACTAAGAAGAAAAGTAGGAAGAAGGAAGGAAAAAAAGTCAGTGTACCAAAATAGTGAAATTGGAAAGTATGTACTGTTGTCTGCTAGGCACTGAAACCTAGGAAACCTAGTAAATGAACTTATACTATAGCTGTGCCTAATATTAGCATTTCTGCCGCTATCCAGATTAAATTTAAAACTACATGTTATCACATACTAAAGCATTTCCACCCATACTTTAAAATATGTAAATCTGAAGGTGATGTCTCCTATCATGCAACAATGTGTGGTCTGGAGGCAGAGAAGATGAAATTGAAATGTTTTGTGTTCTGAAAATGAATTTTAAATGAAACCTGAATACTGTGTGAGTCATCCACAAAGAGAATTTATTCTTATATCTGTCAGTTCATTTGGTCCTATTTTTCAGCCAAGCAAAAGTATTCCCAGAGTACCTATTTTAAAACAAGTATCCAATTTTTTACTTAAAAAGAGTACTTAATGATTGTTCTGGATATCTCTGTTCCTTTAGAATCATACAGCACTGTTTACCACAGCTCTAGGGAGCAAACACTTACTAGCTGATAACATCTCTTGGGCCAGTAATGGTTTGGGAAAAAGCATTTTCATACCCAAGCAAGCTGTGGCAATCACATGTTTATGTTACTATTATTTGATGTTCCCAGACTAATTTCAGCTTCCATTAAATATTTCTTAGAGATATGTGGGACTGAAGAATTCCTATTGTTGTCAAAATAATTTCTTTTAACATACTTAGAGATAATTCTTGATTATTTAATATTGAATTTTATCTCTTGTGGTATGCTCACATGGTAACTAGATGCAGTAAGAACACATTTCTTCTCCTGTGAGAAGCATAACTCTATCAAGGAAATAGTGTAAAACATCCAGCATCATGCTGTCACTTTAGATTCACATGGGAAAAAAAAACTGGCTATGACATGAAAATTCTTTGGGGAGTGTTAAGGGTTTCAAAGACAATGCTAGTACCTAAAAGCAGACTATGGCTTGGTCTAATCCATTTCCTATTTTTCTTTCTTTTCTCTGACAGAGCAGTGGTCCAAAATCTTTCTACGATCACCTTTACACCAGCTTTGGTCAGTATCCTGGTTCAACCAAACTAGACAACAGTAACATAACTCCAAATTTAAGGCATTTTCAGAAGTGGACGAAGGTCATGATTTAAAACCATTTTCTCTTGAACTTAAGACAAGGCTTCACAACAGGGTTTCCCCATGCTTCATGTTGGGCCCTAAGACCCCAGATGCAGTTTGATTCTATTCATGTCTGTGGGGTTACCACTTAACACATTTCCAGGACTTATGTTTTCTGCCAGAAAAATTATGTCTGCTCAACATTCCTCAAGCAGTGATTATTCAGTGTACCTTATAGGGAGATACTGGATAAATAATTTAAGAGTTGGAAGATTTTTTTCCAGCCTCTATGGTTCAAATTTTCTCCATCTAATAGCAAGCCTAAGGTTTTTTCCAATAGAAGACTGAGACTGTCAGACCAATATTGGTGAGAACTTTAATGTGGTCTTAGTTACTGGGGTTTTTTTTCCTAAGTTGCTTTCCAGAAAGGAATGGGTAGGGAATGAGAGGTAAATTTTGATCTTTTCTTCCATAACTCAGGTGGTAAACTAACTAGTAAAAGCTTATAACAATGTGGTGTCCAGGTTATAATGATTCAAATTTATGTTTGATTATCCTATTCCATCTTTTGAAGAAAGCATTGACAGTTTAAATCAAGAAATTTTCTTGTCTCCAGATAGATGCACTGAAATATCAGATTGTGATGAGTTTGAAGTGTAATTGGCATGGAAAGCACTGGATGGTCATTCCCTGAAATGTTCCTGTGTAATTTCCAATTACTTCACAGGGAACTGTGTGCCCATAATACCAGAGACTGATAAAAGTGTAAATGGTGCAAATGTCCATGTCTCCAAATATTCAGAACCTATGATGAAAATGTGAACCATAGTTTTGCCCTAGAGGAAATGAAGGATTCATATTTGTTACCTGTGTCTTCAAGATGTACACAGTGGGTTTCATTCCCTCTAACATTTTGCTGAACTCTGAAAATTTTCAGATATCTTTACATATCTTTAATCCCTGTTATTCCCTCAGAAATATTTCTGAGACAGCTTCATTTGCTGTTGTCCCCTGTATGTGTGACACAGTCATATGCCAGGATATCAAATTTCTCTGCTAAACCAAAGAACAATATATGGCAATGTTTGCCTAAGTTTGATTAACAGTAATTTCTACAGAATTAGTAAAACAATAATGTATCTGTAGGATGCCTTCTCTGTTATTCACATTGTCTGCTCTTGTTCTTTAAATTGAAATAAATGGCTTGTTATCTAGAGGACCATCAGGTTCTGCAAAATAATTTATTTTAAGTAATAATTTCTTTTGTGTCTGTCATACTATTTTCTCTTTTTCTTTTCATTTCCAAACTAATTTTTTCTTAAAAAGAATTTTAAAATCTGGTGAGGATTCTTAAATTTTCTAGATATATTTGCTTAAAGCAAACACGGTTAAAAATAGTCATTTATTTTCTCATGATCCAGGTCCAGATCTTTGGACAGCAGATCAAATTATCAGTAAGTGGATTAAATGGAAGTCATTATATGTAAAATAGGAAAGCTGCTCCATAATACAATAAGAAATAGATAAAATTCAATATATGACAAAACAATTTCAGAGGCAATTGCTGAACTCTGAAAAAACACTTTACTTAAATATACATGCAATTATGTATTATATGTTTATGGGATAGTTAAAGAAATATCCATAAAAATATTTTCTTTCCTCCTAGCTAATTCTGCAAAACCACTTAGTAGGAGTTTCCTACTTATTAATTTCTCTAAGAGAATTTTATATTTGCCAAATGTTCAGAAAAAAGAATCAGCTACTTAAATATCTTCAATGCTGATATGTATAGTGATTTTTTGTAATGCATAAATGCTTTGAAGGACTGCCTACTCTGAACATTTCCTTTTGACTGCTTCTTACAGCATCAGTGAGGAAAGAGAAAGAGTGATTTAGGATTTCCCAAGAATTCCACTTATCTTTCCAAAAGTGAATTGGTCTCTTGTGTGTATTATGTAAATAAATAGATAATGTAGAAGGGCTAATTTCCAAAGAAAATGTCACCCTTCCACTTGTCTTTTTGATTGCAAGTAATTATACTTGCAAATAATTGTTGGTTTTTCACAAGTACTTAGATGTCTAAATACCAGATTGGGCCCACCAAAAAAGTAATTAGACTCAAATGTACAATAAAATGAGCCCTCAATTAATAACAGATTTGAAAATACAAACACAAAAGTGGAAATTTAGCTACAATAAAGTTGAAAAGGAGAGAGAAAAGAAGAAATCCTTATATGGCAAATCATATATTCCATTATTTCTGTCTAACCACTATATTTTTATTTAGACATTCCACTTAACAGCAAACAACCACAAAGCCCTATCCCAAGACTTTTCCAGGAAAATAATAACCCTGCATCTTATACTAATAAAGCTTAAGACATAAATAGCCTTGGCACTCCCATAGGACCATGTAAGATTCGAGCCAGAAACAATTGCAATTTTCCCACAGAAGTTAGATTCAGAAATTGCAAGTGATGCTTTTCTTGACTTGTACCTGTGAAGGTACTGACATTTCTGCAGAGTGGTTGTGGAAAAGTTACCATTCCAACTCAAGGATATTTTGTGATTGATTCATATAATTACTAGACAAAGAGCAAGAAAGAGAAGAGTCAAAACACTGTTTGTGTCTGCCATGCGGTTTTCTGTCGTAAAGGGACATTAAATCAGCACCACTTTTTGAGACTTTTAAGGAAGTGGAGTACCTGAATTAGAATTCTTTTTCCTATAACAGGGCTTATTTCTGTATTTTTCTTCTTTGATCTCCAAAGGTTTCTCCTGTATATCAACCACTCCATTCTCAGAATCACCTACTACATGAGCCAGCACATTAGTGTGCCTGCCAATGTCTCAGATGTTTCTTCTTCTGTAATCACTTTGCAAGAAAATGTTACAGTTTCTCATTTTGCAGACAAATGTCTCAGGCTGTTCTTTTACCTAATGATCACAGACTTCCCATGTGAGCAGACACTATTAACTTATGTGAATATCATGCTTTAAGAAAACTGTTATAAACTTCTTGCTGTTTTGTAGCATCCTGGTAACCATGTTTACTTCCTAGCAACAGAATAATATTTCCCAGTGAAGTGAAATCATCATCAATAGCGGAAACATTCAAATGACAGAAAGCTGATCAAAGGAAGATTTAAGATAGCAGTATCAAGCAGAATAAAAGATTTAGGAGCAGAAGCTACACTGACTTCCTATTGCTTATTTTTGAAAAACTTACTTGCTCATGATTTTTCTTGGGCTCACGGCTAATTTCTGTGATTTCCCTCTGAGCATTTGCTGAGTTTGCTGTCCCTCTACACCCACCACTTCCTCTACCAGTTAAATACTGTGATGTGAAAACAGAAAGGAATTTTTCAAAAAAATGTTTTTCCATTAAATGGCAATGATATATCAGCTGTAACTTTTAGTGGCAATGTGTCTGTTTTTACAAAAATTTCGCTAGAATACTTCCCAGGTCTGGAGTCAGAAACAGGAGACAAGACTCATTACTCTAGAAGCACCCTAATGTTCAGCGCTAAATTGAATGCATTTGTGTGGGTGTGGGTGTTCAGCTTCTGCCCTGGTTACCACTGGCAGCTTGCAGCAGCCCAGCAATTCCCCATCCCACTGGCCACAAAGCATGAAAGTCCTCTGCCTGCAGCACTGCCTTCCCACCCCTCTCCCATGGTCCAGATGGAGATGCAGGGCCAATTTACTCCTCACATATCGGGACTGACTCTGGAGCACACAACTGTGCAACCCTCCACACCGTAGATGTGGACAAGTCTGGTGGATGCATTCCTTTTGAAGGAGTTTTCAACTTGCTCTGTCCTATGCCAGAAAAATGGCTTAACCACAGAACAGTTGACTCAGAAGAGGAGGAATGGAGGAAGTAGTATCATTTGCTTGCTTGTTTTTTGGGATGTCACTCAAACAAACAAACAATTTTCTGTGATACCTAAAGTTTGGTTTTGAGTTTAGTTTATTATTTTTCCATGATGTGGCATTCCTGTTATCTAGCCAGCTGTAGTTAATGTGGCAGACATACTGGCAGCCAGTCCTCCCCAAATCCAAAAAATTATACCTCATGCAGTAAAATCTGCTGAAAACATATCCATGAATTTATGAAACATTTACACACTTCTATATTCTCACACTGAACAAGGAATTTCTGTACTAGCTTTGGATGATGGATACCATATGTGGAGACTGTCTACAGCCATCCTAGCTTCCTGAAAACGTCCTGTCTTACATGCTTGCTCTCTGTAGTGAGGTGCAGCTGGTGGATTCCATTGGCAAATGGATGTCTGTTCCCCAGCTGATTGCTGTCCTCAGTTAGAAGATTATCCTGGTGCCTGCAAGAGCAATTTGTAAAGTATATGGGCCTTGTTTCCAATACAGAAGTCAGAAGTGCACCTTCCACTGAACTCAACAGGCTTTAGATAGAGCATTCTTTGCTGAAAAAGGATCTGGCACAATGAATTCAAATGAAAACAGGAATGGTTACAAATATATGAATAACCTGTGGAAAATGTAAAATTACCCAACTAACTGCCAATAATCCAGATGCTGCAGTTGGAATAAATTTCATTATTATTTACCAAAAGAAGAAAGGAAGAGAAAGTAATGCATTCAACACAATTTTCTACTCAAGTTTTTTTCAATATGTTTTTATAAAGAATTGCTATTTTTATTTATGTACTGTGAAAATTACTCCCCCTTCTGCACTTTTCACTTGACATAATACTTAAGGTTGTGTCAGTGTAAAACCAAAGCTGCTCAGTTGGAAAACAGAGCTGAAACATTAAGGGTTTGTGCTTCAAGGGCATATTGATGCAGAAGTCTCGTGCAGAACTGATGCTGAGATACAGGCATTTGCTGAGGTCATCCACCTTGGTACAATGGCTTCCTATAAATAGAGAAACATGAATAATTTAGTTATGTATGAAGTAGCTGATAACTCTTTACTACAGACATAAGTTGAAATATGTGTTTGATGCTATCTGCTACTGAACACTGACTGCGATTACCATAAGA
Source organism: Oriolus oriolus (assembly GCA_013400235.1). Taxonomy (NCBI): domain Eukaryota; kingdom Metazoa; phylum Chordata; class Aves; order Passeriformes; family Corvidae; genus Oriolus; species Oriolus oriolus. Next base: position 135,351 of record VXBT01002911.1, read on the forward strand.
TGGTCTTACTAAAACCAACGTTTGATATATTTTTTTAACCATAAGACCAAACACTTTGACAAAATGTCCCTTTTTTTCCGAATTATTTAGTAAAAGCAACCTTCCTAAGACACTAAATGTTTATATGTATGCATATATGTTTTGTGTGTAGAACTTCCATATTACACCATCACTGAACTTTTCATCTTTCTACAAACCTAGGAACAACTATTTTTCCAGAGACATAATTCTAAAATCTCAATAACAGGCAAGAAAAAGATTGAATCTGGTCTTCACTTGGAACAGTAGACATAAAGCATTTTTCACAGTTCTTCACATTTAAATATATATATATAAACATATATATATGTATGTATGTATATTTGTTTTTACATATATGTGCATATATGCAAAAATATATGCACATATTAATTATTTAATTATAGTTTAAACCTAGTGGATACTATAAAACTGATCTGGTACAACTTAAGACAGTATAGATGTACAATCTATCCAGGTTGACGCCTTTGTTATTCACATAAATGTTAGTGCTCTGTGGTTTGAGGTTTTTTCACATTAACTATAGGTCCCAGCACCACTCTGTATAAAGCAGTCTTCAGTATTGCTCCTCCAAGCCAGGGCTACAGAGTTATTCACTCTCCAACCACCTTGGCATGGCACCTCCAAGGATGTCCTATGCTGTATGAGTGAAGAAAATATAGATTTTGAAAGGAAAGCTAGGACTGGATGGGGGAAAGAGAATTCATAGCAGCAGGAGCAGCAAGAGCAAGAACTATCCACCCCTAAGAATAACTTATTTTTTTTCGCTTCTAATCTTTGCTATGGCAGGATTTCATTTGCCAGTCTTTCTGAGAAGTCTGTACCTAAGCCTGTGGGAACTAATGGAACAAAAATAAATTGTTTCAAATATATTTTTGTCTTTATGTATGGAGGTTTTTGATTAAAATTAGTACTTATTGTCACTGGCGTAATGGTTATCAGGAATGGGACAATAATACGAGTCTGACTGTTCACCATCCTGTTGTACTAGAAAAACTGGTGCCTTTTCTTGGACAAAGCATTACTTAAAACCATAACAAAAATATCCCTTGCAGAGAACAACTAATTCCCTACTCTTTAGACAACAAGGAATGGATAGCTAAGACAGATAACCAGTATCATACAACTAGATCTTTAGAATAATTTTTATGCTCAGTTTTATTGAATCCATAGCAATGGACATTTGATTTGTGGCTGTATCAGAAGTGTCTTGCAAAGAGATTTAAATGGGAAGAGCATAACTGTTCTTAGGATGTTTTCTTACATTAACCATAAATTCTAAGTAGACATGAAAATATTCACAGTGCTACTTCTCAGGAAATGGAAAATCAAGGACAGCTTCTGTCAGATAGGGGAAAGAGGCTATATTATAAATGAGAATTTTCACTCATTGTGTTATTCAAAGTCTTAAGACTAAAAAATAGTGAAAAAGAAAAATTATATCCTTCCTAGCCCAAGATACAGAAGCCTTTTTCCTGTTCTTTCCTGTCTTCTTGATTTAAACAATGAGCTTTACCTAGATTAAGCTGATTTTCTGTAAAATAGTGGAACATATGTGTGAGTATAGATTTGTCCTGGGAAAGCCTGCTGCAGTATTAATAGCTAAGTTTTTAGGCACTGAAATACCCAAAAGAATTCTTAAACATCACTAAAATCCCATCATATGCCCTTTGACATGCCAACATCAAAAATGCATTTCTAGTTCATAGTAGTGCCGAGCCTGACTCCTGGGCTCAAGCCAAATGTTTTAGGTGTTTTAGTTTAATGTGTTTGTTCATACTGTTTGTAATTTTCTTCTACATCTTGTATAACAAGTAAAAAATATTTACTCATATTTGCCCAGTTAGAAGACAGTAAAATTCCAAAAAAGAAATAAATTCAAGTTAGAAATTACTGATAAAGGGAAAAAGAAATGACTTGTCATGGGTTCTATAGGTATATTTCACATTTGCTCCTTATTTATAAAGGCAGGCTTGCCAAGTGGACAGTGTTAAAAGGAAGAGGAGAGATGTCCTTGGAAAATTGAGGAATGTCTTCATAGCATGCTTTCTGCCATGAAAAATTTACATGCAACAAGCAAGAATATATCATAATATGAATAACTTTTGCTGCCAGCATGTTCTGTGATGATGAAACTGTCATTCATCACAATTGTGATTCAAGATGCTGCTGGCCTCAAGATTTCTCAGGCCTCCATGGCTGGGAGATTGATAGAAGTATGAGGGCAGAAACTGTTCTTGGATGCCATGTTATGCCAAGGTTTCCTGTAGGCATTAACTTCCCGCCTCTTTCCTGTGCTTCTGCGAGCTCCTACATTCCCATTACAATGCGGCAGTTTTTCTCTAGCTTTTCGGCATGAAGTGTGAGATGCAGAGGACTGACTGACTGCTGAGCTACATAGGCATGGGAATTTTCAGAGCAGGAAAGATATCGCACTCTACCACAGACAGAACTGTTTCTATTCAACTGAAGCCCAACAATGCATTTTCCCTGTATTTATGTGCCCAGGAGGAAAATGTGGCCACCAGTACATGAAACAGTACAGCTCTGCAAAGATTCCGCTTCCTTACTCCCTCTGGGACTCTTCCCAACTTAACTTCCTTTTAGAATGAATCATACTCCCAGCAAATCCAGAGCACAATAGATTTTGTCTAGCACTGCTTAAATTTGGGTAGTACTGTGCAGCATTTTGGGTTTCTGTTGTAGTCAGTGTTTATTCCTGTCTTATTTTTCTTAGAAACAGATGTGGCTTCTTCTTTACATAACCATTTTTCATTATACTTCTGGATAAATTTGCAGAAGTTCCATTAAATTCTGTCAGAGTAGGATAGAATATCCAATCCTAGTCTTAAAATTAAATTTGTTTCCTGTTGTATTCAATGTCATTTCAAATTGTGCAGAATTTTAGCTGCATATAAAAGGTGAATTGTCAGGTTCTTAAGACAGGAACCATGTTTTCCCAATTATCCATAAAATACCTAACGCAATAAAGATCAGTGATCCTAACTGCTCTGAGGCAGTATCAGGACACAACAACTAAATAATAATATGTGTATGTTAAAAATACTTCTGTAGATAATAAAACTACTCATACTAACTTCAAGAAATTTTGTTTAGACTCTTATTTTTCATTAGAAATGGAGAATTTTTACACTGACTTATATTCACTTAAAATTATATGTGTACACTTCTACCTGTTTCACATTTTTTTCTCCTTACTGCTCCTGTATTTGTTTGCAAATCATATTGTATGTTAAGAAATAATGCTGAAATGTTAACGAATACCTGAAATGTTAAATCCAGCTTACCATCCTTTGACATCTCTTTTCTCTATTGTTTGATGTGATGCAGTTATACAGTTTTAAAAACAAAAGTAATCAATCAATATGATCGATTCTTCAACAACTGTAAACATTTCCTTTGACTGTTTTGAATTGTAAATTGTGCAAATTGGCTCCAACATTCCATCCAAATGGCTTGCTGCAGAAGATGTCCCTGTTAGAAATTGGGCTTGATTTGCTTTTAATGGGTGTAGTTTGTTTTGTGTACTGTTAAATCAGGCCATGAAGAAAGGTTTAACTTTCTGACATAAAACATACTTTAAAAGAAAATTCATGCAGTCTAAATTGAAAACAGATGAGATCCCACCTCTGAATCTAGTTTGATAAGAGGAAAGCTCACCAAGTTTATCAGTATTCCACCAAAGTACCATGTATTAAAACATTTGGTATCCAAAGATCTGATCACAGAAAACTCATTTACACCAGTAGAAATACAAACACTTTGAATGTTTTGTTGATCCTTATTTAAAGACTTGTGAAAATACAACATATGGTGGGCTTTTGCCTTGTATGAAACCTAAATCATTGGAGCACTCTTTTGTCTAGGTGGGAACGAACTACAAAGAGAAAATATGGTTCCCTAAGTCCTCTGCCCTTTTACAGTGCATTTATTGCTCATACACAGAATAAGCCTATCCACACTTGCTCATTATTAATATATAGAGAGTGCATGGCCTGATAATGTTCAGAAAACCTCAGAAAGGTAGAGAAAAAGGAAGGAAGGAAGGAAGGAAGGAAGGAAGGCACACCTAGCAGGTCTTGAACTGAAAAAAACCACACAGATCAAAAATTGTGGTGTTTTGTCGGAAGAAGGAATTAATTTAGGCTCACATGGTCCACAGGGGAGAACTGAGCATAATCCAGCTCTGGTTCTCAATAACTCTTCATAAACATCTGACTATTTTACTGTCTCCAGGCTGAGCTCAGAATATATTTTTTGTAAACAAAATCCAAAAGACATCTTTAGGCCAGTTGCTGTCATAGACAAATTAGGACATACTAAGATTTTATCCAAACCCAAATGCGGCCCTGCTCTTACATACCTTTCAGCCTCCTAGCCCTAGAAAATAGCAGTTCATTAATCCTCACTGCATTTCTTGCAAATGAAATGTTGTCTAAGAGATTATGTAGCTCACATAATACTGTACAGAAAGTCTATATCAGAGATAAAATGGAAAATCAAGTTTCCATTACCCCTGGCATGGAGTGGGAAAACTGGAGCATTTTCCCCTAATTCTAAATGTACTTATATCTTTATTTGTATTATAGTATTACCTTTGATTATAATTGTTTCCTTACAAATGAAACACATAAAAATACCACTTTTTATCTATCTTTTTCACAGAAATAGCTCTAACATTGTCTGAATATAATAGAAAGAGGGAAATAAATTAATGAAGCTTTTGAATTTTTTTTTTAAATAAGTACTAACTTAACTTTAAAATTGATTAAAAAAATAGCAAAAAAATTTTAATCAAAGTCCTATGCATTATCTGCAATGAAATATATATTTTTGTTCTTCTTCCTTTTTTTACTTGTGAAAGAGATTTTTTGGTTTATTTTTGTTCCATTTTAAAATGTGACTAAATGAAAAGTCTCAAAGTTTGCCATGTAAAGGGAAAATAATTTTCTGTTGAGCTTAATAAATATCCATTAGACTCAGAATGGTTTCAAATTTTTCACATTTCAACATGAAAATAACTACTGTTGTGAGTCTCTAACAGAAATTCATGGACTGGTAATTTCTGAAGTCAGAATATAAGGTATGTAATTCATGTAATCATTATAGAAATCTATAGGGTCCAAAAAAGTGTATTGAGCCAATCATTGCTATTGAATTAGTGTGTGTGGTGGAACAATTAAAGAAAGCATTTAACTTTCTCAAACATGATTCTCACAAAGCAAAATAAACCCTGTCAATAAATAAATATTTAGCAAGGATATATTGATTTTAGCAACACCATTATCTGTGGAGAGAGATAAGACAGAACAGGCTGTGGGACACGCCTGCAGAAGCACATGGCGGCACAACAGAGCACATGGCGGCACAGAGAAGCTTGTCTCCGCCAGACCCTGGGGGGAGGAGATGCCACACGGCACAGCCCTGTGGAGAGGAGCCTGTCGGGAGCTGACAGATGGGTGAACAGAACGTGATCACCCCACAGAAGGACATTTAGAAAATGCACTGCTGACCTGGCAATGTCTGATAGGTCGCTTAAGGAGAACTACCATATAAGGAAATACTGTGCCTTGAAAAAGTGTATAAAACCAGCTCATTTCCTTGAATAAACTGTTCAGTTTCCCTGACAGACTGGGTCCGTGTCTCAATCGCTACAAATGGTGCCCTGCATCAGGGCCTTGACAGGCAACTGGCAGTTGCACCGGTAGTGACGCTTAGCTGAGCTTCACAGAGGGGTTGAAAGGAAGCCCAGGGGTTGAAAAAAAGCCCAAGAGCTGAAAGGAAGCTCGTGGCACCAGTTGACCTTTCTGCAGGGCGGAAGGTAACAGCCGAGAACTGTGCTCGGCTGAACTTTACAGGGGATTGAAGAGAAGCCCGAGGGCTGAAAAGAAACCCAAGGGCTGGAAAGAAGCCTGGGAGCTGCAACCAAGCTCAGGAGCTGAAAGGAAGCTCGTGGCACCAATTTACCTTTCTGCAGGACGGAGGGTAGCAGCCAAGGATGATGGGGGATGGTGTATCCCAGGAACCGAATGTCACACAGATGTTGGAACAGATTTTGAAGAAACACGGCAGGAAAGTTGAGTTTACAGATTTGAACAGACTCTTGTTCTGGACAAAAGACTGTGATTCAACTTTAGATAATATCAAAGTTTTTGATCCTTGGACATAGGACGCTTTAGGGGATACGCTGTGGGACTGCCTTGCGCAAGGTGACACAGCGCTGACAAAGCTTTTGTACCCGTGGAGGATTGTGTGCGAGGCGCTCATGGCACATGCAGCACCCAGAGACCAGACAAAGAAAGACACTTGTGCCACCACAGCAGCCTTGCCGACCCCTTCTGTGCCACCA